>CBVK0102739657.1:0-13057 GCA_900067695.1 Picea abies
GTGTGTGTGTGTGTGTGTGTGTGTGTGTGTGTGTGTGTGTGTGTGTGCGTGTTTGTGTGTGTGTGTGTGTGTGTTGAATAATATCTCTCTGTCTTAGTTATTCGTCCTTATTAATTTGGCAGGAGCATCATTTTCCAATTTCATTTGGAGTAGTCTCTTAAGTTGGGCCAAACCCTACAATTTTGGTGCAATTAAGTATAAATTTTGATTAAACCATTCGGAGACAAATATGCAAACTTACCATATCTAGATAAAGGAGGCTTGTGGGTTTTATTATCACCTTCATAAGTCAAATTTGGGAGTCTCCAACATGTACACAAAGTTTTTGATGCATGTATGTGAAGCACAATGGTTTTTTGGGTTCTCAAAAAATATTTGTGGACTATGATGATCTGAAGTTATGCAAGACATAAATATGTTGAAAAAATATAGAATTATTTGATCAAATACAAAAAATTGGCGTTCCTTATAAATTCACCTCTTCCAACATTCTCTCGACTTGGGCCAATATATGGTATCTAAAACATGGTATGTAGATCCATGCATATATAATGAGAAGCATGTTTGAGTTTATTGTCATTGAGGTGAATGTGTTGAGGAAAATGTATATGAAATGTGGGAATTTGAAGTTTGTGCACTAAGTGTTTGATGGAATGTATGAACGAGATCATGAACGAGATCTATTTCCCTATGCGATTTTGATTATAATATATGCACAAAAATGGGCACAATATAAGAAAATCATGTCCCCATCTTTCCATCTAGATCTCTTGAAGCTAAAACATCAAATTTATCTACTTACCTAAAAACTAATGTCTAATAAAATCATAGTTTGTTTTGTCACTATGAAAAAATAATTCACCAATCAATATAAAAAATAAAATAATAAACTATGAAAAATGGAAGTCCAAAACTAGGAAGGTTTCAAACTTCACAAATAAAAAAATAGACCATGAAAAATGAAAATCCAAAGCGAGGAAGGTTTCGAACTTTTCACAAATTCACATGTATAGTATAGAGATCATTTCTACGAGGAAACACTACTATAGCATAGAGAGAATTGTTTTCTTAAAAAACATTTGTGAATAAAATCTAGGGCTTCATTGATTTGCTAATCCATCTTTCTGTTGTGTAAAATGTACCTAACCAACCAATGATTTATGTTTGGTGTAACCATAAAATCCAAGGGTTCATCCCACATATTTAAAATGAAACTGCAATTATAAATTTAAAATCTATAAACTGACAAAAGCAAAGATGTGGAGGACTTGCAATTTGAATATATTAAAATGTGGCGTTGGATCCCTAGTTTTGTTCAAAGTTGAGTTTATTTAGTGAGTTTGTTTGCTATAGATTCTCTTTTTGTTCATATTTAAATAAAGTTGAGTTTGTTTAGTGAGTTTGTTTGCTATAGATTCTCTTTTTGTTCATATTTAAATAAAGTGATGCATCAAAGATATATTTCCTGATGCAATTGGAAACTCTTTAGAAAGCTTTACTCCACCATTTTCTATGTATATTTATTTGCAAGGTTAAGTCCAAGATTATTGATACTTATGTTGAGTGAGCAAGGTAGTCCTGTTAATGTTGATGAATCATTCCTTTGTTAAAAAAAATTGATGTTTTACTTATTATTGAGTATGAGTGTATGGTAAGTAGTCGTTGTGGCAAATAATAAAGTGTACAGTTTCACACTTACTTATCTTAACTTTATTGTTGTTTTATGCGATTTGAAATAGTACTTGCAATTTTAGTTGTCTATCATATTTGATAATGATTTTATTTAAAGAGTGGGAGGAGAATTTTTCACTTTACTATAACACTCCCTCCCATGTTAACCTCTCAAAATGCATTATTGCTCAAATGGATAAAATAGCACAATGATTCCCAATTCTAAAACTTAGTACAAATTATTTAACACCCTCTAAAACTTAGTACAAATAAATTATTTAACACCCTCTAAAACTTAGTACAAATTATTTAACACCCTCTTGAGTTATATCGGTTCAAGTGATTCTATGAGTCTTGATGCATATCTATTTTATATCTATAGAATCAAAAGAGCACGACCTACCAAAACGCACTTAATACTTCATCATACATATATGGACTTACCATATTTTTCTTGACATGTACCCTAAATTGTGCACATCCAATAAGGCACAATACTAATCATAACAACGATTATGACTAAAAGAGCAAAAGATATAAAACATGTAGAAATTTGTGAATACCAAAATTGAAGGGATTCTTAAATCCACAAATGGTTATCCAAAATGACAAGGTTGATTCCAATATGAAGTTGCAAGTGATGTGATGAAGTTCTGCCCGCTCCAATGAATAAAATGATTGGATGGATTCCATTTTCCATAGTGTCAAATAAATGATGTTCATACAAAAACAACACATATAGTCTACCCCATAGTTCTACACAAATATATAGTCTACCTCATAGTTCTAACAATAGAACTTACTCAACAATATATTTACAAGGTCTCTAAGGTGTAGGACAATCGATGATGGAGTGTGTTGTTAAGGCACTCCGTGATGTTAAGTCACCGGTTCAAAACATGCAGGGACAAAAAAAATCAGTCATGTTAAGGGTTGGTGTGTCTCAGGCCGAGTGAGATCCCTGAGTGATTTTTACGGCTTAGATGCCCCGGAGTCGCGGTTTCTCAGCCATAAGTGTTGTTGGGAAATAATACCCTACGGACTAACAAGCTAGGGCTAAACTTGCATGTAGATCATGACCTTAAAGAAATCACTTTTAACCTGATGCCAGGTAAGCATGTGTGGTGCAATTTAGGGTTATAACAATAGGCTAGTCCCACAGGTCACATACAAACTAGCAAACAAAAAAAAACAATATATTTACAAGGTCCAAATAGTTACCTTCACCATGATCATATACAATTTATAAATTCATTGTATAGACAATAATATTTACTCAAAATAAGTTTTGTAAGGTTATCATAAATTGGCTCTTGACTTGTCGATACTTAAGTTGCAAGTGAGAATTCCACCTTGTGTCAACTTGTTAATCATTGTATAGTATTGTTTGATTTAAATTTCTGCAGTTGCTTTGGTTGTCCATAGTGTGTTTTTGGATTTAGACCGCATAAGAGAGTTTTAAATTTTGACGTTTCGAGCGGATTCACTGCTCATCTTTAGGGATGAGAAAGATGAGGAGAATCATTGGATAGTCTGTCGGTTGACCACCCTACCAACTCCAATAGGTACTCTCTTTCCCCAAGGACCCTCGAGTTGCAATGGGGTTGTATCAAAGACACCAACTAGAAAAATGAAATGAGAGTGTCGTTGTTAATCTTGAGAGGTAATCCCCACCCCTAGGACACTCTCCAATACACCAAACTCATCAAGAATCACCCATAGAAAATTTGGCATTATAACAACCATCCAACATTAGGGAGCAAAAAGTGTAAGTTCTCTTGCTCAAGCCTTCTTTTTATGGACTTTGTGGTTCAAGCCACTTGTCCATATCATACAAAAAAGAAGTTTTCTAATTTACTATTTACCTATTTTCCCACGTGTGACTCACATGCACAAGTGTACAAGTAAATCATCATTTAAAAATATTAAATAGTGATTATTCCTCACCCAAATACTACACTTTCTATTTGTACTCCTAGATGTTCCCTTCATCTCCTCCTCTTTTCCTTTTTGAGTGGGCACACATGTAGTCACTACTTTTGTTAGTTATTTACTCTCTTTAATATCTCACAAGCCCACTTTTATTTTCCCACACTTCTATTTTAATTTGAGTGTCTTGTTCATCTTTCATCTCCTTTATTTGTGGGTGCACTAGAAATTAATTTTTAGTTAATTAAAATTGTGTTCCTTTCCATTTCATGCATATTGTAAAATGCATTTATTTTTCTAATGGTTTTTAAACAAACTATTATATTTTTTTCTCTTTTATGAAATATGTAATAATCTATATGCTCAATCAATAACCCATGCGTTTTAAATTTTCCCAAACTAAATAAAATGCACATGCTTAGTCAAACATATTTTTCATGTATGTATACCAACTATAATTGATACTAAGAGTGCCATGTTTCTCCACATGCTTCAAGAGTTACATTTCAGTAAGTACCAAGGGTGTCATGTTCATGCATGCCCTTTAAGCACCTAACTTTCTCTAGTGGGGGAATTGGTGCAACAATTGAGATTGTGTTAACTCAACTTGACACTACCTTTTTGAGAGAATAATGGTCAATAAGGAATAAGGATGCCACCTTATTGCACATCCCTCAACTATACCTCGTGAATGACCAAATCTACAGCCTACCCTCATGACAACGTGAAACCTCTGGGTAAAAGTGTCATGATATTTTCAACTCAAAACACGGAAAATGAGTGCCAGTGGGTACACATATGAATGTTGTTCCTCCTCTCCTAGATACCATGTACAAATTCCATACAACATGATTACCCATGTGTGGAATGATTGGAAAGCATATTACATATGCTTGCACACACTGAAATCAATGCATTAAATAGTTCCATAATCATAAATTAAAACATATCATTAATCACATGACATATCTTAACATCTTGATTCAATGTAGAGTCCAAATGATATTAACATAATCCCATGTCATTGTACACTTATGGCTTCCCTGTCACACTGGGAAAACCATCAATAACATCTAGAAATCAATGCATCTAAAACATATGTATACATACATTACAATATTTCATAACCATGTGAATTGATACTATCAATTACGGAATTTCACTGTATAATTTATGCATCCATGTTTGTCTTATAAACATTAAAATGAAACCGATTCAAAGGTATCTTTATGTCAATTAAAGTCAATAAAAAATAGTCAAAGACTTTAAGTTTCATCATCATAACATGTGTTAATAAACTGGGTCATTTTGTAAACAAAATACCCTCAAATAATAATATCCAATTTGTCAAACTAGTCAAAACAAATGGGGCACTACATACACCCCCTCTTCAGGAAACTTTATCTCAAAGTTCTAAAATAAATATGGAAATTGTTGACACATATCAATTGCATCCTCCCAAGTAACTGAACTAGGACTATAACTATTCCATTGGACGTTTACTTGGTCTACCAAATGACATCGAAGCTATCAAGTGTGTCGGTCCAAAATGTATATTTGTTCGTATATCAATCCCCCAGCCTTGTCCAACATATACAAATGACTCAAATCAATAGAATGAGAAGGGTATGAAATAAAATGATGGAAAACAAATACACGAAAGAAAGCATACATACGATATAATGAAGATGGCAATGCAAGATGATAAGCAACAGGTCCCTTTCTTTCAAGAATTTTAAATGGTCCCACATAACATGGAGACAACTAATCTCCTCTCCAAAATTTAATGGAGCTCTTTTGTTGTCTAACTTGAAAAATACCTTATCTCCAACTATGCAACTTTTATCAAATCTATGCATGTCTGCATAACTCTTTTGTTTGTCTTGTGCTTCTTTTAACCTTCCTTTAATTACCTTCATTTGTTCTTCCATTACTTGGATTATTTCCAGTGGAACTAGGACTTTATCCTCTAGCCTATCCCAACTGAGAGGTGTCCTACATGATCTATTGTAAAAAACAGAAATGGTGGCATCTTAATAGAGCTTTGATAATTGTTATTGTATGAAAATTATACAAGGAGTAAACAATATTCCCAATGATTATGTCAATCCACTACATACATGTGCAACATGTATTCTAATATCTATTGTATTCTTTTAGTCTTTTCATCAATTTCTAGATGGTACATCGTATTGAAATTAAGTTGTGTTCCCAATGCCTCTCGAAAAATTGTCCAAAACCTCCCTATAAACATTGATCCTCTATCAAAATTGTCTTCTTATTAATTCTATGCAATCTTACTATCCCGTTGATGAACATTCTTGCGATATCCAGTATTTGATAAGTATTCTTTTATGGAATAAAACATGCACTTTTATCGAATGTGTCTACTACTACAAATATAGAATTGTATCTTCTTGATGTCACATGTAATCATTCTATAAAATCCACTAAAATCAATTCCCATTTCAATTATGGTATCACATGTGGTTGTGATAATCCTACTGAGTGTCAATGCTCGACCTTCACTTGCTAACATTAAATTCATATAGCCATGTAATTAACTATATCTCTTTCCATTTCATTCCAAAAGGTGGTTTCAAATCTTCATGCATCGTCTTTACTCCTAGATTAACCATATAAACTACTCTATGAGCTTCTCTTACGATTAAGTTTTGAATCTCATCATTCGGTGGCATATAAATCCTTCCAAAAAATCGTAATAAATTTTCGTCATACAAGGTATATCCTTCATATTTCATAATTTTCATCACTTTGTTTTCTAACTCAAGCTTAACTTCCTTATACCATTCATATTCTAATTTTAATTTCAATATAATTTCTTGTAAATTCATCTTTAATAGAAAAATAAAGAAAATGTGTGGTTTGCAACTCAAAACATCTGCCACTCTACTAATGTTCCCTTAATGTATGTTATGTTAGGATATTTATACACTTATGAGTTAGTTAATATCAACTTGGTCTAATCCGTCAAGAGGTTAAAGTGTGTTTATTTAGTATGCATTAGCCTAATTCGATGTTTGTGTCATCTTCAGCTCGTGAGCTATCTTCAATGTTTGTGCCACATTATATTCCTATTATGATTTCTTCTTCTTCAGATGATGATAGTAAGGATGAAAATACAACTCTTCCTACTCATCTTCCTCAAGATGATTCCATTGAACATGAACCTGCACCAACACCACTGCTTCCCAGATGGGTCCATTCAACATGAGAAGCAACTGGTGATCTTACTGGTTATCCTTCATATCAACATCAGAAATATTCACAGTTCCAACGAGCCTCTTCTCTTTTGGCTCAAGTTTTAGATACTCATGATCCATAAACATTAGCAAAATATTTAGGACATCCATATTGGGACACAACAATTAATGAAGAATATTGTTGCTTAATGGTGAATGATACTTGATATATTGTACCTCTTCCAAAAGGAATAAATCTTGTCAGATGTAAATGGGTGTATAGAACTAAGTATGCAATAGATGGAAGTGTTGAAAGACACAAAGTCCGGTTAGTTGCCAAAGGATTCTTTCAAGTTGAAGGCAAAGACTATAATTAAAAAATTTCCCCCATAGGCAAAATGAATTCCATATGCCTTGTTCTATCCCTTGTTACCTCACATAAATGGGAGGTCCATCAGATGGATGTTAAATATACCTTATTGCATGGGGATTTTAAAAAATAAATCTACATGGAAAAACCTCATGGCTATGTCTGGAATGAATCCAACCTTGTACTAACTTTGTCACCTTAATAAATCTCTTTATGGTCTTAAGCAAGCTACTCAAGCTTGGTATGAAAAAATGGACAAATTTCTTCTTCACACTGACTTTTCTAGATGAAATTCTGACCCTAATGTCTATACCAAGAAAGTAGGAATTCATCTCATAATACTTTTTCTTTATGTTGATGACCTTATCCTCAATAGTATTGACACTAAAATTTTAACCCATGTGAAACCAACCTTACAAATAATTTGAAATGACAGACTTAGGTTATTTGCATTATTTCCTTGGCCTCCAAGTATTGCAAACCAAGGAAGGAATTTTTATTTCCCGACCTAATGTGTGTACGACCTCTTCGCCACTTTCATGTGGATGATTCTAAACCATCCCATTCTCCCTTCCAATCCAGAGTCAAACTTTTTGCCACTTGTACTACTCCCAAATTTGATGCCACATTGTACCGTCGATTAATTGGTAGCCTATTGTAGTTTACTCATACTCGTCCAGATATTTTCTTTGTTGTTGGTCATGTTGCCCGGTATATGAAAACACCCCATGAAATCCATTGAAAAGAAGTTAAAAGGATACTTTAGTATATTTGGGGTATAGTTCAATTTTGGATACATTATAGTTCAAGCAGGACTCCTTTGTTGATCGGTTTCACTAATTCATATTGGGTCGAAAACTCTGATGATCGAAAGTCTACTGCAAGTTATGTTTTCATCCTTGGTTCTGGACCTGTTACTTGGGCTTGTAAGAAACAACATGTTATTTTTCTTTCTTCTATGGAAGCAAAGTACCAAGCAGTGGTTAATGCAAGTCAAGAAACCTTGGGGCTTCAACAAATCCTTTCAGAGTTTGGATCCCAACAACAACATCTGACTACCCTTTTCTACGAAAATCAAAGTGTCGTTGAGCTCGCCAAAGATCCAGTTCAACATCAGTGCAATAAACACATTGAGCTACGCTTGCACTTCATCCAAAAACTCATTCCTGATCAAGTTATTGAAGTGTTATTTTTCCCTATTGAAGATCAAGTTGCAGAAATTTTCACAAAGTCTCTTACAGAAGCAAAGTTTTAAGTTTTCCAAACTTCGATCTATGTTAGGAGTTCAGGAAGTTGTCACTAAGGAGGGATAGGCTCTAATGCCTCCTTCCTTCTCCTATTGTGTCGCCTTTGTAAATCTTTCAATCCTATCCCAATTTGTTTTTAAGGGGGGAAATTAGGATATTTAGATACTTAGGACTTAGTTCAGACCAACTTGGTCTAATGTTTCGTTAGGTTAAATTGTGTTTTTTAGTGTTTTTTTAATATACATTAGTATGCATTTGTAATCTGACGGTCACGATATGTTCTCAGCATAGAGTGACCTGATGACTCATATTCTCCTCGATTTTAATGGCTACATTGATCTGTGGCTTAACACCCCATTGGTCCATGATCTCTATGTAAAGAGCATGGAGAGTCATTTGTCAATGATTGATTGTGAGAAACTCTCTTGTAATATTTTTATTTTACATTAATAAATTGTCTCAAGTGGCCACAATGGTTGGGGTCGTGGATGTTTTCCCACATGGGTTTTACCACGTAAAAACATTGATGTGTTAACCTTTGATCTGGTTATGCGAGTGACTACTGAAGGTGTTCATCATCTATTGGAATACTTGTGTTGTCGAACAGTATGAAGGTCTTCTAAATAGATAAATATTGAAAGTGAGTTGTATTCAAATGTGTATGTTGAAGTTTCACCATCAAAGCTAATTTTTTTCTCCATATACTCATCCACTTAATGGGGTTGTAGATAGAAGAAATCGCACACTTGTTGAGACAACTAATGGTATGCTACAATGTAGGACAATTCCAAACAATTATTGGGTAGAGGAAGTATATATGTATATTTGCTCAATATGTGACCTAAATGTCAATCACCTTAAATACTAGGTCAATGGCATATAAATGTTCCAGATGAGAAAAAACAAAGTTGGATGCCAAATGTAAGAAATTGACATTTATTTGGGGTGGCAAGTGTGGGGTGTGTCATTCTTGACTTTAGAGGAAATCAAGAAGTAAAGTGTGTATGGGCAATTAGGATTCTTATGAATAATGAATCCCAAGCTCTAGCCATGTTCAAAGGCATACTACTTAAATCTCAAAAGGCAAGCAAAGCATTCGTGATGGGAAACTTATTGATAGTTCTTCAAGCAGTTAAATTCAAATCCCTTCATCGATAGGGTCTCCTAGCTTGTCTAGTGAAAATAATACTATTAGAAGCGCATATTTTTGATCAAATTGATTTCTTCCAAGTTCTATGCTATCAAAACACCTTGATAGATCATCAAGCAAATTTGGGTGTTGGTTTGAATCTTGGTGTAAGTGTTATAAATGGGTGGACAATTTTTCACCTACCCTACAAGAGTTTTTAAGAGATAAAGGGTGATAACATAAGTGACTTGGTAAATGTTCCCACTATGAATCGACATACATTTATGAACCAACAACATCATATTTCTCCACTTCTCCTTACACTTGTGAGAAGGATAGAGAACAATATTGTGATCAGTTGGGAATTCAATGAGCCTTACAAGGAACCCTTCCCTCAATTATGAGTTTGTGCTTTTTCATTTATGAGCACTTTGGTTTCGCCCCGATTCTATCCTAGTTGTATTTTAGTCCCACTCTGGTCTCTTTGTAAGTAGGAGGAGGCCAAATTGTCACTATAGTAAAGGGTGTTGCATTCTTTGTGAATTGGGGGAATTGAGAAAGCAATGTATGAAGGACAATGGAGAAACCCGATGTGGAATCATTAATTCCATGATTATATGGGAGCAATGGAAAGCATAATTTGAACAAAAATCTCAGCAAAGCGATGTGGCAAGAGAAAATTTTGCTATTGATACAACCGCGATGTGGCAAGAGAAAATTTTGCTATTGATACAACCAAGCATGGTGTAGATTTGAGAAATTTGCAAAAATCAATTGATGTGTTTATGGGCATTCAATGTAGTAGAAATCCAAAGATCTTTGTTCAAATAGATATGGTAAAGAAACACGTGGAACATGTTGTGGCATGTCTTGACATTCTAAACAACATGGTGAACCCTCATGTAGACTCTTCCCCTACAATAGAATCCCTTGGGCCTTCAAGGACCTTCTGCATCCCCCCAAGTTGGAATTGCAACAATGCAATGTCTTTCAAGTCACTAATAGCAAGGAGCATAAACAAAGGGCCCTAAATGACACCGCAACAAAAAAGTGTAGATTAAAAGAAGCTTGGCAAAGGCCAAGTACATAGCATTTCCTCTTTCATATATGTTTTAATATGTTTTTCCTAATAATATGTTTGCTACAACAATATGTAAAACAATACACATGCAAAAATAGAATAGGGTTTTCGAAGATGGTTATCCCTCATGTGTAGACCTTGGACCATTTTTTTCTTTTTGAACATATGGTTTTGACCTAATATATAAATTTTGTTCTAGTTGCTTGGTTTTACTACAACCCTTTTTAATACAAACTATATATGTATTATAAAAAAACAAAAATTGACATTTATTATAGTGATCTTTGTAAGACTTATTGATTTCTATATGTGACTAATAACCAAGGGTCAAATAATGGCAATGTCATTGTGGATGACAGTGTAGTGATTTTTCAAAGTGATTTGGGTCTAAAATATCAATTGTGGATGGTGGTAGTTTTGAGGCTGAAACATTGGCCAACTTGCATGAGAAGCAAGTGCAAGATTAGAGACAATGATCAAGAGCTAATGTGCATGAAAAACACAATTATGATGGAGTTGAAAACACTTCAAAACACATTGATAGTAGCGTTGATTTGAACATAACATATAAAATAAGACTTAAATAGTACACCACCACTTTAGAGGATGTGATTGAAAAATCTAAAGTGGATGTGGTTGGAAGATCCTCCTCCACTAAACGAAAGACCTATTAAGAAAGGAAACAATGTTGAACATGTTAATTGTCTTCATACCAAAGGTGTGGACAACATAACTTATAAAATAAGACTTAAATGGTACAACACCACCTTAGAGGAAGTGGTTGGAAGATCTTCCTCCACTAAGCGAAAAACCTATGAGGAAAAGAAAGTAGGTTGAACATGTTAATCTGTCTTTATCCCAGTGGTTCAAAACTCTTTTGAACCTCATATTATAATGAAGCTAAAGTGCATGATAAGGGGGAAAGGCCATGGATTTTGATGCACCTATGAAAAATAATACAAGAGTATCAAAAGAATATCTCCAAATAAAAATTTCATTCATTGCAAATGGGTTTCTAAGACAATATAATGCAAATGGTTTGTTGGACAAACCTAAAGCAAAGAAGAATGTAGAAGATTCTACATAATGGAGTGGATTATAATGAAACATGTTATCGACTAGTGAACTTGGTAACAATCAAATTAGTTGCAACTATTACAGTGGTTCACTAGAGAAACATAGAGCAAGGATGATTGCAAAAATTTTGCATAACAAGAGGGAGTGGATTATGATAAACATTTTCTTCAATAGCGAAGTTGGTAACAATCAAATTCGTTACAACTATTGCAACATATTTTTCATTGGAAAGTTTATCAAATGGATAGAAAAGATCTTTCTTCAAATGGGATTTGGAAGAAATGTATATGTATCCGCCAAAAGTGTTATAGGTAGTGGGTAACACGCATTTGGTGTGCAGGATAATAAAAGTTCTTTACAATTTGAAACGTAGTGCAAAAACCTAGAATACAAAAAATGACAAACATCTTTGATTTGAATTAAAAGAAAAAAATTTAATCTAACCATTATGTTCAAAGCACATGTGATGATTTGGTAATTGTAATGGTTTACGTAGATGCATAATCATCACAAATATTAAGATTGGTACAATTCAAAAGGTAAAATTTGATTTGTGTTCAATTTTTGGCATTGCCAATTTAGACCTATGTTATTACTTCAGTGTAGAATTTGATCAAACTAATGATTAAAGTTGCTAGAAAAAATAAAAAAGGTTGATATGATGCATTGTTTGCACATATGAAGATTGAGTTAACAATATCAACAACATTTAACTCTAAACTAAAAAATGTGTATAAAAAACTGATGGGCGATGTTTTTTATTTACAACCACTACATTGGATTTGAACTTTGCAATCAACTACTTCTCTATAGTAATAACAACTCCTTAAAATGACCATTACATGGCAACCAAGAGGATTCTGATATATGTGAACAATCCCTTTAATTATGGCATTTTGCATCATATAAGAGAGGATTTCAAAGTGTTATTTATTTTACAACCACTACGTTGGATTTGAACTTTGCAATCAACTACTTCTCCATAGTAATAACAACTCCTTAGAATGACCATTACATGGCATTGTTAGAAATTCAAGAGTAAACTAGAACAGTAATATTCTTTTAATTTTATTCACTACAGTAGATATAGATCAGCAACCAGAACAAAATTTTTGAAGTGGATCAATCACAGAAATAGTACAATAGATCTAAACATGTAGAAAACAATTCTAAGCTAGATCTTGAACATGAATAGATCTGATCATTAGCAATAAGAAATAATTATGAACATTAACATAAACAAATCCGATAATTAGCAAAGCAAAAACTGAACATTACCTTGATCAAAAACAAAGAACAGATTTACCTTAGAAGCTTGTTGTTGTCCTCTTTTTTGTATGCTCAGAAAAA
>CBVK0102739658.1:994-12805 GCA_900067695.1 Picea abies
ATACTGAGAATGTTCTTCTGCACTATGTCTCGAACATAGTGATATCTCATCTAAATGTGTTTCGTTTGGTCATGAAAACATAGGCATCACGGAGAGTTTTACGCATCTCTGGTTATCACAATGAATTACGGTGGGTTCCAGCTCAGCACTGAATAAGTCTGAGAGTAGTTTTTTGAGCTATATTGCTTCTCTACTAGCAATACTTGCAACAATGTATTCTACCTCTGCAGTGCTTTGGGCTATGGAGCTCTGCTTCCTGCTGGACCATGAGATCATAGTTGAACCCAAACTGAAATAATATATGGAAGTACTCTTACGATCCACTGTATTTATTTCCCATCAAATCTGAATATGTATAGCCATGAAGCATTACAACTCCACTACAAGTGTACCTGAGCCCATAGGCTATAGTCCCTCGGACATATCTAAAAATATGCTTAGCAGCAACCATATGAAAGAGTTTTGGTTCACACATGAACTCGCTGAGGGTATTCACTGCGTAACAAATGTTTGGTCTAGTATGTACTAGATACATCAAGGACTCAATAATCTGATGATATACAGTAGGGTCTTCTGGATTTGAACCTGAAGCTTGATCATGTAATTTCTTCAGGTTAAAAATCATAGGTGTGGTCATGGACTTACAGTCTAGCATCCCAAATCTGTGAAGCACATCAACTGCATACATGCTTTGTGAGAGAAAGATCTCACCTGATTTTTGTCACACCTCTAAGCCAAGAAAGTAAAGCATAAGACCCAAGTCCTTCATTTCAAATTTTGTTGATAATTCCCTCTTCGCCTGAGCTTATCAAATGTTCCTCTTCGGTAAGGAACAAATCAGCCACATATAAAACCAAGATAACAGGATTATTCTTCACAATCTTTATATAAAGATTAGGATCTGCTATATTCTTGGAGAACCCAAGACTTTGAAGAAAATTGTCAATTCTTCCATACCAAGTTCTCGAAGCTTGTTTCAATCAATACAAGGCTTTCTTGAGTTTGCAAACGTGGCATTCTTTCCCATGGTTCATAAAACCCTTAGGTTTCCTAATATAAACCTTTTGCTCAACTGGCAATTGGAGCAAAGATTTCATCTTAATCATTTTCCTCTTCTTGAGATAAACCATGAGCCATAAATCTAGTCAACATTGTCCTTTGTTGCATGCTCTATTTTGTAAATCCATTTAGAGGTTACTACCGATTTTCCTTGAGGTCTTAGGACCACTTCCCATACATCATTCTTCACTATTGACTCATACTCTTCTATCATGGCATCCTCCACACTTTATGTTTGGCAGCCTCTTCAAAAGTGGAAGGTTCTGAGTCAATCACAAGATTCAACTGTGCTAGAAGACCTGAGTATTTATCTAGTTTCGTTCTTTCTCTGAAGGTACCTCTAGGTGCTGCATACTTTATGCTTCCTTTAAAATTCCATGGCACCAAGCTGGCTTCCTTTTGACAGGAGGTTTCTCTAAGGAAAAATCAACATAATCCCTTATGGGATCCACTGAAAGCTCTCTGACCTCCTTCCTCTGCTCATCTGAAAGTGGTGAATCTGAAGGTTCTGGAGATGGAACTTCCTGCTCCTCTGCATCACATGAAAGTTCTCTAGAATGACAAAAAGTTGCTTCATCATGGAAGGTCACATCTCTACTGACCTCTATGAACTTTTTCCCTAGTACATGGATTATATATGCTTTTGAGTGTCTTTCTTTCTAGAGGGCTCTAACTTAGTCCTCTTTTCTTTTAGTACATGAATGTAGACAGGACTGCCAAAGATTCTCAAATGGTCTACTGAAGGCTTCTTACAGGTGAAGACTTCTTCTAGGGCTCTATGAGGAAACCTATTCTGAATATAGACTGCAATACTTGCAGCTTTGGCCTAAAGGGACAACGGAAGATCTTGATCCTAAAAGGACTGCCAAAGATTCTCAAATGGTCAACTGAAGGCTTCTTACATGTGAAGACTTCTTCTGGAGTTTTCTCTTCTAGGGCTTTATGAGGAAACCTATTATGAATATAGACTGCAGCACTTGCAGCTTTGGCCTAAAAGGACAACGGAAGATCCTGATCATAGTTTTAGTTGCCTCACAAATTGTTTTGTTCTTTCTTACTGCAAACTCATTCAATTGAGAATTGTAAGGCATTGTCAACTCCCTCTTAATCCCAAAAGCTTGACAGAGATCATCATACTTGTGGGAGTCAACCTCTTTTCCAATACCAAGTATGTCTACCTGTCTAATTTAAATTACTGAAAGATTAATTATGATCTCAGTGATACATCTTTGTGTTACCTCATGCATATTAAAATAAAAACTAGAAATCCTCTTGAAGTTGTTGGAAACAAGTTATTGTTCAAGAACACAATCTAAATAAAACTCAAGAGGGAAAAGCTAGACATGAACACGGTTTATGTTAACAGTTTCCAAAAGTTGTGTGGAGACACAATGTTACCCTTCAAATTACTTTAATGATGTCAGAGGAAAAAATAAAAAGATGCAATCATATGTTCATATTTCAAGAGATAGCAAGTGGAAGCTTGACATACTTAGATTAAGCTTAAAAATGCAGTTTATCATTGAGTGTGGATAAGTTCATTATCCATGCCATATGGTCAAATTCAATTTTATATTGTATTGTAAACAATGAAGAATATGGTGAATAGAAGATTAGAGGTGCAGCTCTAAACAGGTTGTTGGTTTTCCCGGTTTGGGTTTCCAGGGTAAAATCTCTTTGTAAGGTGTGTGTGTGCCATTGTATCTTTTCTGCTTTTATTAAGAATTTGTTTGCAGTAATTAATTGTACAAGGTTAAAATCTACAATGGAGATTAAGTCATACATTGATGTGTTATAATTAGTCAAGAACAAATTTTTAGGTTATGCAAGCATAAGTGAGAGCCCTTAACAAGATGCGTCGCCGCAACCATTGAAATTATAGTCGAAGTAGCATGCAACCATTCAACCATGAAGGAACAACCATAACATGAAGCCAAAGATGAAGTAAACAATGGAAGGCATCATTTTTAATAGTCCCTTGGACTTCATGTGCCGACTTATTACAGAGAATATAAAAGTTTGTAATCAAGGTATCCTTTGTTGAATTTTCAAAGAAAACAAAATGGGGTCTAATAATGAGAAAATAGGAAGATTTCCTAAAACCTCAAAAAATTATGTTTCAATGCTACTTAGAATCAAAGGGGCACTTGCAAGGAAAGATATTACTATTTCCGTTGCTCTCGCCGAACATAATAATTATATTAGTGTTGAATTTGCTAATAGTTATTGATTCCTCAGTCAAATATAATTGAAAAGCTAGACTTTTGGGACAATAAACAATAATGACATAAGCGATTTACAACTAAACATTGGAGATTATACTTTCCTATCACAATTCACTATTAGATCTTTGTGGAGCGATGACGGTGACATAATTTTGGGTTCACCCTAGATGGAAACATTGGAGACTTTCATCTTAAACACAAAGAAGAAGTTTTTGACATTCTCTTATAAGAAGAAGAAGATATCATAGCAGCATGTTACAATGAGGTCAGATTCAGTGGCACCCTCATCAAAAGACCTTAAAGATATTTCAAAGGTGATCCTTCAGGAAAATCAAAAGTCAATACAAAAGATGCAAAAGGAATTTGACAAGTATGTCGTTGATAAAGACAAATATTTCTCGTCTTAAGAATCATAGTCAAAGCTTGATCACACAGATTAAAAAGTTTAAAAAGTCACAACAAGAAACGTTGAAGCAACTTACCAACAAGGAATTACTGATTGATAAAGAAGCAATGACTAACCCCACTGAAATAGAGAAGTCGTTATATGTAAAAATCCAAACCATGGAGGAAGAAGCCAATATAGATCCAATCGACATCACAAATCCTATATATGAAAATCTGGTTGAAGCAAGGATATCTTCAGATGATGAAGTACAAACAATGGAAATTCCAAATATCTCTACCAATAAAATTTAAAGGATAAACAAAGCGACACAAGTGTGTAAAGAAGACATACTACCAAAAGTGAAACAAGAAAGCACTACAAATATGGTAAGAAAAGTTCATGTTACAAGAACACCTTATCAACATCCTAATCACAAAAGTTGATACTTTAACCAATCAATGTATCAAGATTGTTTGAAACAAAGACAATATTCAAACTATACTCGAAGCATATTAATTTCAATACAATTCGGTCTCAAAGTGGAAGTCATCTTTGGAATTGCAATACAATAGGTTCTTTCCAAGAACCCTATAAACGTACAATCCCACGGAAGATTGAATTAGGGTGGTTAGACCCTTTCACCATTCAACAATTCTGCTCAATGCTTACAAGATCATATTGTCTTCTATCGTCAACCATCACAGCTTCAAAGAACACAGAATCATGAGAAGTTGTTACAAGTCAGAACAAGAGATAAAGCTTTTTCCATTAATATGCTTCGAGGACAAAGCATTTCTAAAGAGGAAAGCAATGTTATGTATATAAAGATAAATATTATTCATAAATACTATAAAAATTAGGATATTAATTATTAAAAAGTGCATCACATAAAGACATAGCTTTATGTGAAAGGTCACCTTGAGACCTATAAATACCAAGGCCACTCATCATCGTATATCATTCATTCATATCTTATTTACTATTTTATATATGTTTGTCCTTTATGGATTTCTGTTTACAGTCTTTTTTATGTTGGATATTTGGAAGAAGGCAATCTCAATCCAATCATCTTTGATACCAAGTTGAAATTTCAAGAATCAGACAATTAATGCAAATTCTGAAATTTCACCTCAACCTTGAGGTTTCCCGTGAAATACAAGTATTTCACAGCAATAGTATTTCACTTCTCTTCAATTCAATTTCACAAGGCAACCCAAGAAAATAAATACCATTCAAGTGTACTTCAATAGCACAAATATACAGCCCTTAGGGCACAATTGCCAATTTTATAACAGTTCTGAAATGTCTTATTACAACATATTAAAAGCAGCAAATCTGCTCCTATATCTTCTAGATGTGTTAAATCACTTAACCAATTCAGCTCAATGTTATGTCAAATCACCATGCATAACCAGGGCTGAAATCTACTCAATCATGAAAATAACATAAGCGAAAAATCAAATCGCAAGTACACAAAATTTGGGCAGCCAGAAACTTCATATATATATATATATGAAGGACAAGTACATACCACAGCTTTACCACAACACTGGTACAAGTCAAGCACTCCAAACCCTATCTAGGAAAACCCTAGCCACCAACTCCTCCTAGCTAGGAATTACTCCCAACCAAAGTTGGTCACTCCACCAAAGATCCTCAACAAGCTAGCATCAACACCAGCAAGTCCTCCTTGGCACATACACCAACCTTGTATTGTACAAGATCTCCACGCTCATGCTCTTGTCTTCCTTAGGAATTACAAACCCTAGCCATGTTGCGTCACACAAGTACATGGCAAGAAAACTCTAGTGCTAGCCTCCAAGGCTACATGTCCATCCTTGGGTTTGAGTCCTTAAACCCTAGGTCTTCAATTCTTGTATCAACACAAGCACCAAAACCTCCACGAGACTCATCAAGCTAGGCTCTCCATAATCTTGCCCTACCCTCCATGCATCACACAACAACAAGGCTATAAAATCATCCAAGGTGTTAGCTCCTTTCCTCATGTCTTCTACTAGGGTTAGAACCCTAGCACTACAAAAAGAGCCATAAGATTAACCATCATCACCTCCATTGTCATAATCTTTTCTAGGGTTTACTTACATAGCACAAACCCTAGCATCATACAAGAGCATCTCTTTAAGAACACCCCAAACATCTCTCTCTCTTCTTGTCTTTTCCTAGGGTTTACTCACTAACCCTAAAGGCTTACACCCTACAAGATGTCTCCACAACGATTACAGAAATAGAATAGGGTATAATGATGGAAATAATTACAAGATCTCTCTCCTCCCTTTGTATATAAAGTAGGTGAGGGAGACTAACACAAAACAAGGACTTATGTCCATGCAAGTAACCAACAAAGCAACCCCACATGGAGTGTTCTACAATACAAGAATATACAATTGCCACACAAGGGTTTTCCAACCCCCAAGATCAAACACTCTCTATGCATGATGCTCCTTGGGCTCAATGCCCCTCCTCCAAGATGGTGCACTCTCCAACAAGCTTTTAGTCCAACATTCCCTCTTCCACGGTGGTCCACTATCCAAGTGTCCTCATGCAAGGCACTCCTCCTCTAACTATGTACCACATGTCCTCATGCCCAACGCTCCTCAACATGTGTGCCAATGTGGTCACTAAGCTCCAATGCTCAACCTCAACATATGTGTCCATGTCCACAACCAATCTCCATGAAATATGATCCTCAACCCAAGCATCCTCAAGTCATGTGCCCAACCTCCAAGGTGTATATCACATGGTCCCAAGCTCCTAGAGCTAAGTGCCCTGTTTCAAGTGCCTAGAGCTTCTCCTCTTAGGTACAGACCTCTCCTAATCGAGCAACTGACTCCCCCATTTTGTGCACCCAATAAGTTAGGCATCATGCTGATTAGGGTAAAAACCTCTTATGTAAAGGCACTATGCTATCACTCTAACCAAGGTCAAGCATCCACCCAAACTAAGCCACCCATATGTCCAAGAAGCATCGCCAAGGGCTAAGAAACCTATCTCTCTCCTAGCAAGGTGAAAACACTTTTACAGTAACCCCAAAAGCTAACAATAGGGACCATGAGATGTGAGAGATCCAAGGTATAATTTAGTTTCAAATTAACTTTTAGGATTTTATTTCTGGATATTGCAGTTGTTATGAGAGTTGTTAGACCTGATTCTTAGTCATGCTCTAGAAGCTAAAGCTTCCAAGTTTGTACTGAGGTGTTTTATGTGCTACAAGTTATTGGAACTTCCCCATAAGATCAGGTCAAATCACTGCTGGGTACCAAAAATTCAGGACATAAAACGAGAGATATAAGCAATAATCATCTGGACAGAAACCAAATTAGCCCCTCAATATTCAAGTTTGCAAATGACTCCCTTAACACTTTAAAAAGTAGAGGCTAAATAAGGCATGTGCATTTTTGAGCAAGAATATTCAAAATGCTCAAAAAACCTTAAAGCAACCTTTAACAGTGCAATTATGAAAGGAAAGCCCATATCAGATCTGCAAAGTTTCATTTACTATAATAGACAACTGTCACCTCCAAGGCAGTTGAGAGAAGCAGATGAGGAACAAAATGTAGTAGGTCACAAATTAGTATCTTCAAGGAAAATGCAGCAAGACTAAATCAAGCAAATCTGAAAAAATAAAACAAAATGACTTCAAACAACATGCAAATTGAGTCCTCAATGGATATCGTGCACAACCTTATGAAAGGTGAGATGACTTGCTAAAAGCCTGAAGGGAATTAACAAAATGAAAAAATATATTTGGTACTCAAATTGAAGAAGATGAAAAAACAATCTTTATATCAGACAAGGATAACCAAACCAATTCTGCATAAGAACTACAATGGAAATTTTCCTAACAATCCCAAACCATAAATAATAAAGTAAGATATCCAAGAATATTGAGCTCCTTATCCTAAAACTCAATCTTCAGCCAAAGATACTTACAGTGGAGGAGGATTGACCACTACGGAACAACTGATTATACTTCCTACACCGTAGAATACAGAAAATGTAAATGGCTATAAAAACAAAAAAAAAACTCGGGGCGGCAGGTGCAGGAGAGATGCTCTATGACCCTTGAGGACAAATTGAGACAACTTACTCCTGGTCTATAGGCAAGGCTTCCAACAATCAAGCAGAAGCATATGCCCTCCTTCAAGGATTACATATAGCCAGATCAAAAAACATAGAGATTCTGACAATCGTTGGAGACTTTAAAAACACAATTCGGCATTTAATCCATTCTTCCCTTCCATTTGAAAAAAGCTTAAGAGCGATATTCGTTCATATTCAAGGTCTCATCAAGGAATTAAGCCGAGTCTTCTCGTGGCATGTCAAGAGAGAACTCAATTCACTACCAAATGAGATGGCTAATAAAGGAGTAAATGGAGAATTTGGTTCTCTAATTATAAATGGAAATGCAAGTTTCAGCCCTGTTCCTTAGCCCCTTTGCTCTGCTTTTGTCATGTGCCCCTGGCCTTGGACTTTCAAAGGCCTTGAATTTTGTCTCCTTTTCAGTTGCCATGTGGACGCTCTCTCGGTCTGCCAACTACCCTCCTCTTAGTCGTTTCCTCCCTCTCCTGCTCATCCTCCAACATTCCTCCTTCCCCCCTAGGGATCTCGTCCTTCCCTCCTGGATGCTCAAGGCATTCAGTTCCCCTGGTTTGCTCCTATACCCGACCTTTCGCCCGTGTTCCTGTCGTGCTGTCCCTGCTCACATGTTGATCCTCTTGGAACCATACCCCCAGCCGCTTATGTCACCCCCCCTTCTCCATGGCTCTCACAAGCCTTCTCTTCTCTTTTGTACGACGCCCTCTCTTATATGTTGCTTCCTCCAGGCTTCCATTATGTCAGCGCCTATCCTTGATTTTTTTCACACGCAGTGCTATCTAAAAATGGTTGTCGCCATCTCTACGAAATCCATTAGCCACGTTTGCTCCCTCAATTAAGACCATCCGGAAAAAGATTGGGAAAGCAAGCAAATCCAGCAAGGAGGAATGAATCGCCCCCCAATTCTGGAATCACCCTTCTATAAATTCATTCGAGCCCCTTCCGTTCAGCATTGGAAACTACATCATCAAGAAAGGTGGTGAATCCACATCTGCAGAGACTTCACCATGGCAAGCCGACGTCGGGGAACCAACTCCCGAGTTCTCCAGCTACAACAGGAGTTAGACAACATCCACACACTGGTAATTACGTTGCAAAGCAGGATGAGTACTCTCGCCTCCCAAGTCCTCAGTTTTGGAATTCAATGTCAACCAAAGGCAATCGGTTCAGGCTTTGAATGACGACGTGGATGCCTTGAGAAGTCAGCTGGAAGAAATTCGCCTTCAGCCAGCACTCCAGGAGCCACAAGAAAATGTTGTAGGCGACACAGAATCAGCGAACTCCAGTCCAGGAGCATCTCATCTTCCAGACCTCAACACCACTGTTCAGCAGGCCGAGGATGAAGAAATGGAGGAAGTGAATGAACAGACCAGGTCTCCTCATTAAATTTTAGTCTGAATGCTCTCCAAATTTTGGCTATGTTTAGGGGTCTTTTATAGAAGTCTGTTAGTTTGAAACAGTTGTAAATACTATGATGATCACTGTAATGCTCTAGTCCAGCTCAGTCTGGGTCCAGTCTTTGAACTCTCCCCACTGGGATTTGTGCCTCTATGTAATCTGCTGTCTCAGAGCAGCCTTTTTATAATATAAATTTTCCAGTTTGGGTTAAAAAAAGAATCTACTTTCTAAAAGGCACAGTTTGCATGAAAATCGTGATAACAATAACAAAATGTGTACGTATTTGAACTTTAAGATTTATCAACATACCGCTGTCAAAAACATTTTATAAGATGGTCCAAGACAAAATTTAGTCCAAAATTTAGTCAATGTTATTCAGAACAAAACAACCAAAGTATAAATGTGAACAATTAGATAGAAAACAATATATTACCAATTTAAAGAAATTTTATTGATTGCGACATAAATAATTGCTATCTGAAGTACATCGACAATATTTTCTCAGCTATCAATCCAGCTTCCATTGACCAAATTTTACAATACAGCCTGTGATGCAAAACTGTCTGCTTTCATCTGAATCAAGCGATTTTCAATATTCCACAGAATAGGCTTGTACCTGCATGCAGATAATTATTGGGACATATTGCCAATTTCGTAGATTTAGACTTTAGTGTTCATCACAAAATATTTATGGTAAATTTCAGTAATACTGCAGAATAACTAAACTTTCAGGAAGGATTGCTCACTACAAATTACACAAAAATGAGGTTTGCAGAATCTAAAATCAAGCGGGAGATGAAACTTCAATTTCATAGTTTAAAAAATTCAAAATAAATGCATATTTCAGCCAGGAAGAAAATCCTTACAGTCGAGCCAGGGAATTATATGCTTGAACAGAACGCTTCAGTTCAACTGATAGCTGCATAACCTGTGCAGTTAGTGCTTCTGATTTTGTCTGTGTCTTTGCTAGTTCTCCCTGAGTCAAACATCAGAATGCCAATTTCAGCTTCACGCTAGCAAAATCATTTGTTGCAATATAATGGGACTAAGCTGATCTAACTAAATCATGGGAAGAAGAGACTAGACAATGTCTCATTGCAATACTACACACCAAAAAAATTCCAACCAACCTTAAGTTTCAAGTTTTCAGTGGCATACACTGTATGCCCAACAATCCCTTTTTCGATGCCTTTTTCATTGTCGTTAGTGATTTCCTTACTTGATACAGCATCCACAATATGCATAGGCAACTTAGAAACTGTGTTTGCCTGTTCTGTTCTCAACTTCTCCAGCATGACACGCAACTCTGCATTCTGCTTTAGACATTCTTGAACCTATAATGCATGATAAATGGTAGCAAATCAAGAACAGGGAAAATTTTATTAAAACCAGGCCCGCACTACTTCAAATATACAAGTGTAAACAGTGATTCATCCTATAGTGATGAGAAGTCACATCAAAATAAACAGCACTTTTTGAACAGGATAACACTGATACTAGATGCACCTGAAACAAAACACAAATGTTGGAGAAAAACACAAGAATACACTTATTCGAGACAAAAATGGAGCATTTTATGAGAGATATGTTCATAAACTGTATATCATGGCAATGTAGAGAAAGGTGTTCTAGGAATGTGCTTATGGATGCATGTTGCATATAGGTTTTCAATTTCTCAATATTAAGTGATATATTGCTCACATGTATGGCAGAGAGGTAATAATATTAAAAAAATCCTAGTACGTGTGCCAAAGGGGCCTTGGTTTGAGATTGATGGAGTATTCAGTTGTCCATGCTGTGGTCTGTGACTCTGCCCTACCCAAATGGCAAGTCAAGAAGGGACGAGTCACGAGGCTGAGTTTAACTTGGGTCAAGCAAGCTTTTGCAAAAAATCATTAGACAATGAATCACAGTTTAGCTCTCAAAGCCATTCTTAATGAGGTGAAGCATTGCTCCACCAAAGTCTTTATTGCTTTTTCAATGTCTCACTGAAAAAAGTTCATTCTCAAAACCATTAACAAGGAGGTTCATCACTGGAAAAGCCTAACCTCTCTCACTTATGGATGATGGTTTCCCCTTGCACCATGTCTTGATTGCATTATACTGTTTACAGACAATGTGGTTCTCTTAGCATCTGTAACAAACCCAACTGACACAACTATTATTATTATTAGTTATTATTAGTTATTATTAGTTAAGTCCCCTAAAGGTCGCATCTATTCACCATGACTCGCCTCTTCAACATTAGATAAGAGGTCTCATTGTTATATTGTAAACCACCAACCATTCATTCTTATTCAATGAGTATATATTTCAATATATATTAGTGTGCTTCTTGTGCCATGATTTCTGCACTTTGTGTGGGAAATGGAGTATCAGAGCAGGTTCTGTTCACCATTGGCAAAGTGACAGAAACTTCAGGCAGAGAGGCCATTGACTCTAACTTCTTAATTTCTGTTCATTCCGCTGTTGTATTAATGTGAGGGTCCTACCCTAATCCCCTTAAGTATATAGATAGCAACATATTGAAATTTGAGACCATCTCCAATAAATAAGGCCCATGTAGTAGATATAGTGTGAAAGCATTAATTGTAAAAAGGCTTACTAGAAAGTTCCTAGAAGGCT
>CBVK0102739675.1:0-36778 GCA_900067695.1 Picea abies
GCTTTAGTAAGCTTGTCCACAACCACCATGATTGAATCATGTTGCTTTCTTTTCCTAGGTAGTCCAGTGATAAAATCCATTGTTACCACGTCCCATTTCCACTCAAGAATAGGTAAAGGATGCAACAACCCTGCTGGGTGCCTATGCTCGACCTTAACCTTTTGGCACTCCATACATCTGGCGATGTATTCAATGACTTCTTTCTTCAAACCTGGCCAAAAACAATGGCTTTTGATTGCTTCCACAATCTTATGATATCCAGGATGTCCAACATAAGTCACGTTATGCATCTTCTTTAGAATTGCCAACTTCAATTCTTAGACATTGGGTACATATACTCTGTTTTTATATAGAAGTAAGCCATCAGTTCCCAAGGTGTAACTTTCCTTGGTCTGTGGTCTCTCATGCTGTTGTAGCTTTGCTACAAGATTTTTGTACTGCAAATCAGCATTTGCAGCTTCCAAAATTTTGTCTCTCATCTCAGTCTGGTACATGCTAATGGTTATAGCATGTAATTCGTGCACTTTTCTGCTGAGTGCATCAGACACCTTATCTTCTTTCCCTTTGATATGCTTGATATCAAAGTCATATTCGCACAGAAACTCCAGCCATCTGATTTGCCTGGCATTTAAGGTTGACTGATAAAATAAATACTTCAGATCGTTATGGTCTGTTCTCAACTCGAATCTCTTTCCCATGAGGTAATGTCTCCATTTCCTCACGGTGTTGACAATTTCTGCCAGCTCTAAGTCATGAGTGGCATAATTCTTCTCATGCTCCTTCAATTTTTGGGATTCATAACAAACTACAAATCCCTCTTGGCTGAGAACTCCTCCCAGCCCCTCCTTACATGCATCTATGAAAACTACGTAATCCTTGTTTGGATCTACAATCTTCAGGATTGGAGCACTGGTTAGCAACTGCTTCAATCGCTAAAAACTGCTCTCACATTCTTCAGTCCACTGGAACTTCTTCCCCTTCCTTTGTAAGGAAGTGATAGAATGAGCTATCCTTGAGAATCCGGCTATAAACCTCCTATAGTAGCCTGCCAGACCCATAAAGGATCTAACTTCTGCCACATTCCTTGGCACTGGCCATTCTCGAATGGCCTGTACCTTCTCAGGATCCACAACGATCCCTTCTTTAGATATAATGTGTCCCAAGTAATGGATCTGCCTTTGGTAAAAAGAGCACTTGCTCAGTTTTGCGTACAGCTGGTGTTCTCTCAACACCTGCAACACCATTCTCAGGTGTTGCTCATGTTCTTCCTCTGTCTTGGAATACACCAAGACATCGTCCAGGAAGACTATGACAAACTTGTCCAAATAATTTCTGAACACTCCATTCATTAAGCACATGAAAACAACAGGTGCATTTGTCAGTCCAAACTGCACCACTATGAATTCATAATGACCGTACCTTGTTCTAAAGGCGGTCTTGCTGATGTCCTCATCCTTTATTCTCACTTGGTGATATCCTGCTCAGATATCTATTTTCAAAAATATTTTCGCATCCTTGAACTGATCAAAAAGATCATCAATCCTTGGCAGAGGATACTTGTTCTTGACAGTGACCTTATTCAACTGTCGAAAATCAATGCACAGCCTCAACGTCCCATCTTTCTTCTTCATGAATAGGACTAGGGCTCCCCAAGGTGACACACTTGGGTGAATGTAACCTTTCTTTAGTAGCTCTTTGAGTTGCAATTGCAACACCTTCAGCTCTGGTGTACTCATTCTATAAGGAGCCTTCGAAAGTGGAGCTGCTCCAGGCATCAAATTTATAGAAAAATCTATGTCCCTCCTCGAAGGTAGTCCAGGTACCTCCTAAAATTAATCCTTGAACTCCTTGAGTACTTTTTGGTCTTCCAGATTTGAGACTTCATCTCGGGATGCTTCTTCCACCCGAGCTGCAAATAATTGACAGCCTTTCCGGTAACATTTCTTCAGCTGCATGGCTGAGATTTCTCTAACAGCCATGGCTCTGGGAATTCCTTGGACTGTTACCTGATTTCCCTCTTTGTTCAGGCATGTGAACCTCTTTCTACGGCAATCCATAAGGGAATGGTGTTGGTCCGACCAATCCATCCCAATTAAGCAATCGTATGAGCCTAATGGCAGAATGTTTAATTCAACCTTAGTGCTCATTCCTTTCATGTCTACTGAACAAGACTTAACCAATTCAATGACCTTCCTCTTGGTCCCTGTGGCCAACTACACTAACCAAGACTTCTCATGTTTTCTTCTCATTATATGCAAACTTTCCACCACTCTAGGATCTACATAACTATGGCTAGCCCCTGAATCAATTAAAATAACAAGTGGTTGGTTGTTGATCGTACCTTCCACTTCAATCATGTGTGATTGAAATTGTGCTTGCTTGTTTTCCAGGGCTACGTAGATCCTCAGCATTCTGCTTCCCATATCCTCCACTATTTCAGCTTGTTGAACAGTATGGTCAGTTCTTGCTTTGTCTTTTCTGTGGGGGAAGTCTCTATACCTATGATTCCCTTTACAACCCCAACACTCCATAGGTGGAGGCCTTGTCATCTGTTCACTCCCTTCAACTTTCCTAGGGTCTCTAAAGTATGATTGTTCCCCAGGGCCATTCTTGAAAAAGGGAGGCTTGTTTCCCTTCTGCCTCTATTCTTTCTTAAACCTCTTTTGGTCATCCCAAGCCTTCCAAAAGGTAGGATTTTCTCTTTGTTGTTTGTATAAGAATTTTTCCCTTCTTATTGTTTCTTCCATAGTCTTAGGATCGTCATACTGAATCTTGTCACCAATAGAAGGTGGCAGTCCACTCAGATACCTTTGAATCTTGACAGCCTCATCTTTGATGAATGGAACATACTTCAGTAGTTCCTGAAAACTTCGTTCATACTCATCAATGGTCATACTTCCCAACTTGAGTTCAAAGAACTCCTTCATATTTCTATCATAGCATCTTTTAGTCAGGTATTTTTTCAGTTGGTACATTGCAATTCTTCCTTCTGCATGGGCAGAATAATTCTGTAGTTGGAAGTATTTCTTCATGCCAAGCAACCAGGTCTCGACATATTCTTCCTTCTTATGATCTCCATCGAATGTTGGAGGCTTAATCTTGTTCATCTCCCCTTTCAATTCATCCTTTCCAGATTTTCGATGTTTTATGGTAGGGGACAGGCTTGAACTATTGTGTGTCTCCTTGCTAGAATGCTTCGGGGAGAGACGGTAATTTCTGTTACCACTCCTCGATCTCCTTCTCCCCTCAGGGGTTCTGACACTTCTTGATCTGCTTGTGTCACTCCCTTTTTCCAATTTCTTTTTTATTCTTTCTGGGCTCTTCAACATTTTTAAGTTGAATTCACCCTGCCAGTCCCTGATTTTCATGAGCTTTTGGCTATCAGCTAGGTGAGCCTGGGCATCTTTCTGCAATATTTCTATGAGTTGCATCATATGTTCTTCCTTATCCATCTCTTTTCCATGCCCATTGGAGTTCGCTCCTTCCACTCCCAAATTGACATCCTTTCCTTCCCGTTTGTCTCCTATTTCGGAGGCAATCATCACCTTTTCCCATTCCATACTCGGCGTTGGTTAACTGGAATCCTGAGCTCCGTTGAACTCTGCACACGCATTGTGCAATTAAATTCGAAGTTTGTCAGGCCATTACTCCTTTGGAACAATATGTAACATTTATAATCCAATACGAACAAGAACAAAAGACATTTTGATTCAATTAAGCTTCCTGAGCTCTCGTTTGGTTCTGCAATTTTCGTTTTTTCGAAACTTTCATTTTCGGCACTTTGGAATTTTGAAACTTCGGGTTTCGGTCCACGAAGATCCCATAGTTATATATTCATAACCAGATTCACCCTTTTGCAACTCACGATCTTGTGAGTTCATGAGTCGAATACCCTCGACTCATTTCCTCTAACCGTCGATACCTGAGATGTGACACAGGTATGGCTCCCTCATTGCTAGCATCTGCTACGCATGACCGTAGTCTAGGGCTAAGTGCTAGAACCCTTTGCTATTTGCACCTTCATGAGTTGTGGCATCCAACCCTGGTACCTCCCTTTCATGAAACCCCGAGAAGCGATGTTGAATTTTCTCCTCTCGTTCTCGCTACTTCGCGACTTCGCGAGTCTCAATGTCAATCTCCCATGCCCTTATCCCACAAGTTCCCGAAATCGCGAGTTACTTTATTCTCAGGGCCCAAAACACAACTATCGTCCTTCACCACTATGGAATGTGGTACGTTCAAGAGGGTCCACGTCACATTTAATGACGTCATCGAGTCCCACCACTCTCACCTGTCTCCTTGACTCACTGGCACGTGGTACATCTCCATGTGTCCACGTCCCTTCCTAGTAAAATCCAACGGTCAGATCTTTCTCAGATCTACAGCGCACATCATTTCGGTGTTTCGGGGTTTCGACATCGGAAGTTCATGCATCCACACATCTTGAACTTCTATTTGCCGAAATCCTGAAATAACTGTCTATTAAACTACTTGATCTAACAGTCAAGTTCTTCTACCCACGATCTACGGTGTAGATTGTTTCGGGATTTCGCGTATCGTGATTTCCACACTCCTATGCAATTTCAAAAAGGGATTTAAACCCTGCGCATACTCTCCAGATCCGATATTCACGAGGTTCCACCTTCCCTCTCTGAGAAGATCCTAAGGTTCTAATGCTATTTCTATGGAGACCTATTTTCCCGTGGCCATAGACCACCTCGACTGTTGTTTCACACGCCACTAAACTTCCTGAGCTTAAAACTCATCAAGTAACTCCTTGACATTTTGGAGCAAACCAAGGATCGAAATTGGCCTTCCAGACCCAATTTCACTTTGCATTCTCAGTCTAAAGACCACTCCACTGGCCCATCTAGGCTCAGTGTCGAAACCTTGGCTCTGATACCAAACTGTAGCACACCTTTTCTGCTACTAAGGTTTAATCTCTCTTAAAAGAAAACTATAACACCATTGTGTACATAACTCATACCGATGTTATTTAACCCACATGCATTTAAACAATAAACACATTCAACACAGAGTATTCATATGAATTACTTCCATAATCAACAAGAAATTATCTTTTCATATTAATTCATATGCACAGTGGAAATCATGATATCTTAAGCAGTAGAGTCCTGCGGAACATGATTAAAACATAATCAGATACTTATCTTTTAACAGTGGTAGAATCCACCAACCAAGTGCAGGCATTCCACGAACCTCCCATCCTTAGACCACACTGCTCATTAGCTCAGCAGTGGGTCACCCCTGAGCTAGGACTAAGCTCCACCCCAAGGCAAGGAATACTGGGCTAGGCTGAGGTTACAAGGAAAACAACACACAACCACAAGGAAGGGATTCTCTCCAAGGAACCTCCCACGCTCTCTGCCCACAAACCCTCATTCCCCACATGCCTGTTCCACCCCAGAAGTATACACCTTCTCTATCACCTGGACAATCCTTCGGGTGCTAATCTCCCTTGCCTTGGGTTACAAGAACAGGCCAGACCAGAAGTCTCCTAGCTTGGTGGCAGCTACAGGGTTCCTTCCAGGAGTTCTCTCCTTCCTTCAAGCACTCTCTCACCTAGAGAGAATCGCTCACAGGCCAACAACCTGTTCTTCCAACCTCAATCACCTCTCTCATCTGGAGAGAGCATTGCACCACTGGCCAACAAGACCCCACGCAGTCCAGCACTGCGTGGTCACAACAACTCATGGGGAAAACAGACACGGGCTTCCCAATAGGTTCAACAATGGTTGGTCACTTCTATTTCCCAATCCGCTAGCATAGAATAGACTCACGCTCTTGTTGTCGGGGATGCGTGACAAACAATCCACACAGGGTCAACACAGGTTTGAACTATTCAGACAGGGGTGGTACCGGCTCTCTCAGAAGTCAACCGAGGCTTTTCGGTTTTCAGGGATGCACTAGGGTATTCTTTTGTAGAGGTCTGATCATTTACCTTCAGACCGTCAGGTAGAATGGAGGAGAGCTCCTCTCATGGCTCCTCCTAGTCATTTTATTTGCATGCACCAGGGATGACAGTTGTCACCCTTGGAATTGCATGCGTTCCATCATCATGCATCCCCTTTGCATGCTTACCCTTTCCAAAACTTAGGATGCAATGAAACATAAAATGCACTTGTTCTTTTGGAGTAATATTAAAATATTATTCCCAGGCTTAAGACCCCTAGGCTTAGCCCCCAGGCTCATCACTTAGCCCCTTTCCCACCTTCCATCCCCTAATTCCTTTCCCACTCTGTGGATTCTCAGTCCCCCTTCACTCATTCATCGTGGTCAATCTGCACCTGGCGATGTTTATATTTTATTAAATGTTCTTCATACATACAAGTACAACAGCAAGCTCTTGGCCTTCAACACTTAGGCTCAATGGCCTAACAAAGACATAAGCCTCTAGCTTATAAAATCTTGGCTAACCAGCCTATAAAACATAATTACAATTGTTTTCAGAACATGGTTTACAATGGGGCTCGACCTTGGGGACACTACAATCTTTATTATCAATTTTTTTTTCTCCTGCCAATTCTTCTTGCCACAATTTCTCTTGTGATGTTTCATCATCTATTACAAGGATGAAATATTCTTGTATACTTGGTGGAGGATTCTCAATTTCATTCTCAAATTTTTTGCTTTAAATATCCTCATATGTAGTATATAGGAGGCTGGAATTTTATTCTTGTAATTTGGAAGTTTCATCTTTGTCTTCAACAACATGACAATGTACGAGGGAGTAGACAATGTACCAGTGGAGCAACTAGATCGTATCCAATACCTTTTCCTTCAAAGGGAGGAAGAAAAATCCAGATGGATCACGCGTACCCATGGATAAATAGGACATCTGGGAATCAAAGCAGGTGAGGGAAACCCACAACATTCACCCAAGCAGACAAGGTGGAAGAAAGGAAGGAAATCAACCAATGTTTTCCTACAAGAACTAGGATCCCTACTAATAAATTCAGGTAAGATCAAAAATATCTTTCCCAAATCCCCCCACATGTTTAAATGAAGATTATAACATGGAACATAAGAGGTCTAAACAACCCATGAAAGCAAAGAATCCTTAAAAAGAGACTGAGTAAGGAACAACATGACCTTTGTTTCATTCAAGAGACCAAATTCACTGTAGACAGAATGGAAACAATCAGTAAGAAATATTGGAGAAGGTACCATATGTTGGATGTCGAAGGCCAGCAGATGGTAGGAGGTATACTCACCTTATGGAACCCACAATTTCTTAACCTAATAGAAGTTGAAGCTATGTGTTATAGGATAAGTCCGTGAGTACAGACACAAACCAACCTCCCTAGATCCACCTGGTATCTAGAACAAAACAGGACAGAATATACCGCTTTCCCTAGATCTAACTATTGAATTAAATTGGAAGTGAGAAGAAGATATGTACCTTGTAATCACTTCCTTGGTCTCTGTTGTTCCTTGCTTCGCTCCAGTGCTCTTGTGCGGTCAAGATCAAAACAGCACAAACCAACCAAAGTGAAAGCAAATAATATATCCAGTAGCTAATCTATACATATGATCAAGGAGTTATGTAATAAAGTAGATCTAACTTTATGGGAAAGAAACATATTACTGTATCATATTAATTGAAAGAGAAACTTACAACCATTGCCTTGATGTCACAAGGTCCCTTCCTACTGTCCTTCGTTCCCCACACACTTCTTTCTCCAAAGATTCTGAAACCATAGATCTGATAGCTACTCACAATCTATCTTGACAAAGCAAATATCAAAGCCACTCTAAGCAAGCTAATAATTCCAAGCCAAAGAACCAAAGGTCACAAAAACTCAAGCTACACAAAAGCTAACTTTCTCCATGAGAACTCTTCTTCTTTTATAAGCTGAAGAAGATAAGGTGAGGAGGTTAGGATGATCCCACTAAATCATGAAAGTGAGTAAGATCCAAACCATCCAGATGCCACCTCACCATAGAAGCTTCTCCTTCTAGAAGATTCGCAAAAACGATCATTTTTCCCACGTGCTGGAATGTTCGCACCCTAGCTATAGTGCAACTTGCGAACTGTTCGCACCCTGGCTATAGTACAACCTGTGAGAATTGGTCATTCTCGCACCCTGCCTATATAGCAACCTGCGAACATTCCTTTTTATGAGGTTTTTACATAGGAAAAAGTAATTTCTTTTCTCAGGAGAAGTTCTTCTCCCTACTCTCTTTAGGAACTCAGACCACTGTGACCCCTCTGAAGGCAACAGATAGATTTATAGAATTAATGGTCATAGGGATGACGAAAATAATGTGTAACACTATGAGACACACATTCTCAGTTAACATGCAAATCATAGGTAACACCGAGGCGATCCTATGCACCAATTTGTATGGTCCCCATAGGTTGGAGGAAAAAATGAAAATGCTCGTAGACCTAGAAAATCTAAAGGCCAGGTCCCACAACCTCCACTAGATCTTGGCAGGAGACTTCAACATAATCATGACACTTGCAGAGAAAAAAGGCGGCACCCAGAGACTGGATAGAGATGTGGAGAAATTATCATCTTTTATTGATGCAATGGATATGGTAGACATCAGAACCAACAATGGCCAGTTCACCTAGAATAACAAATGAAGTAATCACTACCAAGTAGCTAGAAGGCTCAATAGATTCCTGGTGTCAGAATCTATCATTCTGTAGGGAATAACCTTAGATTGCAGCATCCTTTCATGGGGGGGTTCAGACCATTGGAAGCAAACTTCCAAACCACTCTGAAGAGCATACCTTTTAGATTTGAGAAATTTTCAATCGAACATCCCACCTTCAAGGAGCACATCAACCAATGGTGGTGCGAGGAATATTTACCAGATCAATGGAAAAGGATGTTCAAACTTTATAAGAAACTCAAGCACATCAAACAAAAACTCAAAGAGTGGAACAAGGAAATATTTGGAAACATAAAGAAAGGAAAAAAAAATATCGAGGAGAGAATGAGGATACTTCAGGAACTCTGCATAAACGAGGGTTACACAGAGGATCAAAAAAGAGAAGAGATCCAAATGAACTAGGAATGGGAAGCAAGATGCAAGCAAGAATAAACTCTTTGGATCTAGATGTCTAGAATCAGGTGGTTGAAGGAAGGGGAGTGGAATACCAAATTTTTTCACAAAACCACCATTGCAAGAAGAACCCACAACAAAATCCTAAAAATTAGTGATCAGGATGGGATCAAAAGAAAATCCCACAAGGAAATCAAAAATACACTGGTCAATCACTTCCAGGGGATAGCCCAAGAACCCAACCAAGACAAAACTGAGGACATACAAAGAATAACTCAACACATCCCTGGGTTTTTCATAGAGGAACATAATATCAATCTAAACAAAGCCATAAGAATGGAGGAAATCGACCAAGTGGTCCAGGAAATGCCCAATGGAAAGGCTCCAGACCGAGATGGCTTCAGAGTGGAATTTTTCAAATCCTGTTGGGATGTAGTTAAACATGATGTTTATGGGGTGGTGGAATATGCCATATGCTTGGCCTCCATCCTGAAAGAATTAAATTCCACAATGATCACTCTAATCCCAAAAGAAAATGAAGCAAGGACTCGAGATCGCTACATGTTGATAGCTTTATGCAATATTGTTTATAAGATAATCTCTGAATTCATAGCCAATAGACTGAGACCACTCCTACCCACATTGATTTCACAGGAGAAGGCAAGTTTTGTAGAAGGAAGACAAATACTGGATAACATCATCCATGCCCATGAACTTATACACACGCTAAAAATCCAAAGGAGAGGGGGAATGATAATCCAACTTGACTTGGCGAAGGCTTACAACAATATTAGTTGGCACTATATGGCCAAAAAGTTGGAAGCCTTTGGGTTTGAACATCACTGGATCAACTAGATTTTCAATCTAGTCTCAACGACAAGCTACTCGCTCCTAATTAATGGAGCCCTAGCAAAACCCTTCTTAGCCTCGAGAGGCATCAAACAAGGAGAACCATTGTCCCCCTTCCTGTTCATTTTGATGATTGAAGGGCTCAACAAAATCATAAAAAGCACAAATGCAACAGGGGAACTAAAAGGAATCAAACCCTTCGAAGACTATCCCACCTCCACTCACCAACAGTTTGTTGATGACACCCTACTCCATGGCACATCCACAGTCAAGGAAGCAAAAACCTATAAAATAATATTAGAATACTTTAGGGAAGCCTTAGGGGCATATATTAACTACTACAAATCCATCATCTATTTCTTAAACATTAATCCTACAATCTAAAGAAACCTAGCCAACATTCTGGGGTTTAAACGCAAAATGCTACCAATGAAATACTTGGGAATTCCCCTATCAGACAGAGCTTGAAAAATGGAAACGTGGGAAGGGGTGATCAAAAAACTACAGGAGAGGGTAAAAAATTGGACTTACAGAGCTATCAACCTGGAACGAAGGCTTATCCTCACCAAAGCGGTCCTACAAGCAATTGTGACATATATGATGTCAGTGTTCCCTGCTCCCAAAGGAATACTATAAAATATAAGATTCATTCAAAGGGATTTCCTATGGCGAGGTGCCGAAAATAAAAAGAAATGGGCCCTAGTATCCTGGGAGAATGTTTGTCAATAAAAAGGTAAAGGCGGCCTAGGGTTACAAGACCCACAGGTAACCAACAAAGCCTACAGGGAAAAACTTTGGTGGAGATGGGTCAAGGACAAATTAGTACCATGGGAAAACCTCTGGAAGGCCATGTATACCTCGAACATCAATGATCAAGACCAAATTTGAATCATGGGAATAAGGGAGGGATCAACCATATGGAATATTTTCTGGCGCAACAAGAACTGAATTCATAAACACAACTTCTAGGAAGTCAAAAATGGTCAAAGTGTCAAATTCTGGGAGGATGCGTGGCAATAGGAACACATAATGGAAAATTCGGATAGGGAGGAGCTCAAACAAGAAATGGTTGTGCAAGGAAAAACAAAAATCCACCACTACTTGAAGCCAATAAATGATAGTGACATATGGAGGACATGGGACAAACTCAATCTACAAAATAGAGACTGTATCGCAACTCCAGCGAAAGAGGTGGAAGAGGAATCGGGGAAAAGGAAAATTGCAATTTTAGAGGAAGAGGAATAATTAAGGTGGGGCAGGGAAAATGGGGGGGAATTCAACTTAAAAGAAGCATGATTTTACATCGCAGACTAGGATCTAGAGGACCTGACGCAACAGTGGGGAAATATCTAGAGAAACCCCCAATGGAAAAAAATCCAACTGTTCAAATGGTTAGTTCTCCACAACTGAAGTCTAACTTGGGAAAACCTTAAGAAAATGGGTTATATAGGCCCTTCTCATTGCCACCTCTATCAAGCTAAGGAGGAAAGAACCAATCACCTTCTCGATGAGTGCAACTACACAATAGATCTATGGGATTGGGTGGCAGGTATCTACCACCAGTCCAATAGAATCTGGGGCAAAATCAGCACAACCATCAACAATTAGAATGAGAGCTACAACGAAAATGAAAAGGTGAACCTCTACAGGAAACTAATGTCAGGGATGATCATCTGGTAAATATGGAAGGAGAGTAATTGGCGCATCTTCAAGAATGAAATCGTATCGAAAGGAAATCTCAAGGATGGAATTATCTCACAAATACGAGAAATAGTGCAAGACGCAACTGCAAGAAGGAAACAACGCAACTCACATATCATGACTCCCTCATATTGGAGTTTTTTCATGTAAAATATGGGTGCAGTAGCACAATAGTAGGGCAAGATCTGCAACTCCAAATAGGATACCGCAACTAGACCCCCTCCATTAGGGTTCCTCAAATTAAATTTTGATGGGGTGGAAAAAGGAAACCCAGGAGTGGAAGGGATAGGAGGGGTGATCAGAGACAGTGGAGGTAACATCATTTGGCTATATGCTGGGAGTATGGGAAACTCAACAAAATTTGAATCCCTGGAGATTGGCCTAGAAATCCTAAGGTGTGAAAGGATGACAAACACTATTGTGGAAGGAGACTCCACCTTGGTCATCAATATAGAAAAGAAACTCCATAACAGTACAAGAGTAGGAAATTTTCAGAGACGCTAGTGCCTGGCTCTCTCCCTACAAAAAATCTAGGAGCACTTAAAAAATCTAAACATAGTGGAGTTGCGTTGGGTCAGTAGGTCAGGGAATTTCATGGTGGACAGACTGATCAATGAGGGGGTTGGCAATGAAGGTTTGGAACTAGACACTACCTGGATTAGCCTCCCAAATGACCAACTCAGAACATACTGCATCCACCTAGCAACAAAACACCATGAAGGCAGGTTAAGCAAGGAAGGTAACATCGAGAAGGGCATTGCAAGGCCTGGTGGTAGGCAAGCAGGACCCAGGAAGGATATGATTCCTGAACACTCGATCACCAATGACCATGCAGTATTAGCATAAATAGTCGGTGGAGGTACGACACCAAGACCCTTGCGACAGAAAGAATCACGAGGAAATAATGTGGGAAAGTACATACAACAAACTGCATGGAACAAGTGACGTAAGGAATGAGGGAGTGAAATGTCTCATAATCAATCCTCCAGGCCAAAGTATAGTTACGAAGAGCATCACATTAGGATCTCAAGCGAGTAGGGGCAGGGATCCACATAGGGGTAAAGGATGAGTCATCATGATCATATAAGTTTCCACCAGGAAAAAGGACAGGAGGGATCACCACTACAGACAAGTCATGATAGGAAGGAAAAGATCGTAGTAGGATAATATCAATAAGAGGTAAGACAACAGGACTAGATGCAAACAGAAGGAGCGTAATTGCAGGGGATACCACAGATACAAGGGAAGGGAAAGGAAGAATCCCTGTGAAGTTAGGTGCAGGCTAAGTAACCAGCAAAGGAGTTGTGATAGACCAAATGGGATGGTGAGAATGAAGTGCACACATAGGAAGAGGAATGCCCTTAATTGGAAAGGGTGTTCTGAAAATTCCACGATGGGTGTCAAGAATGGAGTAGGCGACAAAATATGCGGAGGGCACCTTCCAAACACTAGTTGCGCCAAAAGGAAAAGTGACCTTCACCCGCTGGGAGAAGGAAATCAAAGAAAAATGCAAAGGCAAAGCCTGGGAGGCACTGTCACAAGAAGTCGACTGGGTAACTGATCCAGGGGCCACATAGCCGAGGGAAACCCTCTACCATAAAATAGTGGAGATGTCATGGCTAACTAAGATGATGATCGGCAAAGTAAGTTCATAAATGGAAGAAGACAGATGGGAGGATAAATAGGCCACAAGAAAATGATGGACGAAATCCTAAGTCGCCTCAGTAACCTGGAAACTATTACCAAACTATTAGTTGAGGTCGATAAGGATCATAAATCCAATATGGAGTGGTCAGCTTCTTAATTTCACCTCTATCTACACTATGTCCATCACATGGACATCACACCATCCTATGGCCATGGTGCCCCAACCCACATCAGGAAGAATCGCACGATCTCCCAGAAGGAGGATAACAAGAACCAAGCATATGATGGGAAGAAACACATCATTGTATTGGACAAATGAATGGTTAGTTCGGCCATTATCCTCCCTAACTGAGTGTGTATTCTTTGCATCTAGTTTTTTTTGTATGTCTATGTTGATTTTCCTTTTCAAAATGATTATGGTGGGACTGGACTAGTTTCCTCTAGTGGCAGATTAGTCCCACCCCTCATATATATTAATAAGCACAACTCGGGAACCCCTGGTCTGGTTTCCTACTAAGCAGGCCAGGAGGCCCCCCCTTTTTGTATCATAATCTCTTTTGCAGTAATACAAATTCTTACACTCACTTACAAAAAAAGAAACATGACTTGACTTAAGAATTTCATCCACTCTTTGATTAGATTCTTCTTCAAAATTAGGCATTTTGTTATCTTTATTCCATATAGGATAGGCTGGGTGGGAAGCAACATTTAGAACATCAATAAAATCATATGAATGAACCTTTGGGATGCAGTTTTCTGCAAATGAAGCTTCTAACACATCCCAACTAGTAATGGAGTTAGGCATTAATGAACTATACCATTCAAGAGAATCCTCTCATAGAGTTTGTAGGAATAATATACATTTAACATTGTATTTAGTGAGGTTGAAATCATAACATGTACCTTTAACATTAATCAAGTGTTTCTCGACATATTCTGAAGCATCCCCAAATAATGTAGAAAAAATTCCAATACGAATATTGGACATTTGAAGGTCTACTTTTGGTATATTTAAAGGGGTACTATAAAATCACCTCTTTCTTTGAGTATTTCTCCATTTTCTTGAGTCTTGCAAAGCCATTGATGGGCTTGATGAAGAATATAAAGAATCGTTATGACATGAATGAAACCTTTCATTTTGAATTTTTCTAGGGAGTTCATTCTCCCGAATCTTTAGTGCTTCTCGTTTCTTTTTTATATTACAAAAAAGGTGAGCCATGCTTACAATAAGAAACAATTTTCTTGAATATTCTTCTCGAAAATTTGAGCCATGGATATTTTTGGTTCCTCAAATATCTTGAAAATAAATCATCCCCAATATGGTCATCAAAAATTTTGACGCTTGAATCCGTCAGGACCAAAATGACAACCTCACGAGGACATTAGTCCCCATTCATTTTTAGAGAGGTGGTACTCCTCTTGGGCTAAAAGATATATATGTAATGTATTGGATTAGGAGAGTTCTAGGAAGAAAACCCTAAATATTTATTGCTTGATATTATGAAATAAAATGGTTATTCAATAACCTTTGTACAATATTTATGTGCAACAGAAGAAAAGATTAAAGGAGGGCTTCAACATTAGAATTAAATTGTGATCAACATCACACAAAATATCCTTAACAATATATAAATACATCAATATATTCTTCATAGGAGAGAATGATTTGATCATATCAAATAATTTTAACAAAGTACTGCAATCAGGATCAAAAGATAATTTGATAGGTCAACCTCAAATACTTTATATTCTAAAAACAGGGTTACAAAGCACACTCAAGATCAACCCCGAAGAAATTCTTTGTGGAGTTTTATTTATGAAAGATGTTCTTCATTACAAAATATTGATAACCATATATGTGGATGAAAATACTCCATGATCATATAATAAAATATCATAGAATAATATAAGAATAACATGCAACAACTCAACCTTGTTCCTAACTCTGAGATTTGAGCATAAAACTATGAGAAGTGGTATAGAACGATATATATAAAAAAAATGGAGAAGATGAAGATTTATTTATTTTTATTAGAATCTTGATTGTGTATCGATGGTTGTACCTTCTTCTTCCACTGATGTTCTGCCCTACCCCTTTGACAATATTGATTCTTGGACACCTTGATGAAGTCTCTCTTCTCTTTTTAAGAAGAGATTTTCTAACTACCTGAGTAGTTAAGGTTTTCTTCCTCTCTTGAAATTACCGTATAAGTTTATTCTTGAAACATTCCCTTTAATTAATTCCTCATGATTTACTTCACATCATTAATGAAATTACATTGTAAGTGGGTCCCTCTCCCATTTTAATAAAAGTTTTTAATTAAACTTTTATTTTTTAAAATTTAATTAATTCTCCACTAAAAGATGATGACTTTTATTTATTTTTATGGAAGTGAAAACCAAATTTTTATCCATTTAAACCACTCAATATGTTCTCTTTATCTTCTCATCTTTCTAATCATATAAATTTTTCCCAAATCTGTCGCTCGAATCTCAAGATATGAGCTCATGAAGTTGGGTTGTCATGCAGGCCCATTAAACATGAAACTGACTGATATTTCAATTTATGATAATAATGTATCGACTTTAAGTACTTGAAACCTATAAAACCATATTATATGCTGAAATACCTTTGCAACAGTATAAATTTTGTGTGATTCCGACACCCGGAGCTCAAGTTATGGCCTCTGCAAGATCAACACTCAGCCATCGTCGATCAAAATTGATGGGAAAATGTGGGCCCTTGGATGAATTTCGTGCTTCCCTTCATAAAATTCAACTTTTTGGTTTGAATCTCTATCCCACATGCATTGATATATTATATTCTTTAAAATATATAAAACTAATAGTTTGATATACTTAACAAGAAACACAAGAAGAGCAGGAACTATGGAGCTTGGAGGATTTCGACCCTTGGAAAATTGTTGAATATAATAATAATTTTGTATGCCTAGTCAACCACCAATCCTCCCAGTCAGGAATGATGAGTCACCAAACTAAATTTTTCCACATTTCATCACTCAGTAGGCCAACAATCTTCCCATAAGAATCTGCCATATGTCATCCAATAAAATGACGCCATGTGTCATGTTTTGTATGCTCCTATGTGTCTTCATTAATTAGTTTCCATGTGGCACCATCCATTAATTGTCATGTGGATGTATCTCATTGGTTAATAAAGTTCCATGTGTCATTTTGATGTATTCCTCATAGAACATAGGATAGGAAAAATATTATTAAAATAATAAGTTGGTGGATTTATGTGAATGCAAAGGTAGGTGAGGAAGTAACCATCGATAATACATAGTAAGAAATGAGGTTGAAAAAATCTAAGTGTAGGTGAACTGGATAGGAGAGGTAAATAGTAGTAAAAGGAATTTGAAAAATTTCACCATCGGTAATACATAGTAAGAAATGAGGTTGAAAAATTCTAAGTGTAGGTGACGTGGAGTGGAGAGGTAAATAGTAGTAAAAAGAATTTGTAAAATATTATAAGTCTTGAGAATCGATCGGATGAAATCATATAACATGAAATAACCCTCACCAAACCACGAACCTATGAACCCGTGGTAACTCATATATTTGGCTAAGTATTGGAGAAGTTACATAGTAGAGAGTACCAAAAGGAGTTGGGTGCATTATGAAGGTGGCGGAAGTCAAAGTGCATTTTGAGGGTAGTAGAGATCCTTCTGATCATGTCCCCCTTGTTTCTGGAGCCGATCTTCCTCTCTTAGAATTGTGATAGTTAGAAAGGATTTTTCTTTGCCAGCTCAGTAACCCCAGTTGATCAAGAATCAATAGAATGAATCAAAGCTATGAAACCAATGTTTTCATTTGTTGGTTCTGGAAAAACAAGAAATCCTACTTTTTTGGGCTCTTCACGCCTCAATATTGAATTGATTCGAGTTTGAAACACTTGCTTTAGCGGAGGAATAATGAAAATCTAGACCAAGGGTGAAATCATGAAGATGGGTGTCTATTTTGCTTGTTTTATGAGAAAAAAACTATATTTTCACAAGTTCTTCAACTTTCGGCATACAAAAGTATTTTTTTTATTTAGAATTTCACTTTATAGTAAAAACAAAACTTGTGAATAATTTTTTTAGTTTTCCAATGACTATTTTTCAAAATTGTTTTATTAAGATTCGATATGTCAATTTGGAAATTGTTTAATAGTATGTTCCTTAAACATGAAAGGAATGATAATGAGTTATTTTTTCACCCAACAATACATATCTATTATTAAACTTTTGTTTTTAACAAAGAAAATATACTGCAACAACATACAAAGACTCTATTTTATTATGACTATAATATTGAATCTAATGGATGAATATTATAATTTCTAGAATTTTTTGAAGTTGACCAAGTTGAAAATGTTGCAGATTGTAAACACATGTTTCCCCCCACCTTGTATCTATCTTAATTTTTACTTAAAAGTAAAATCTAAAAATACCCTTTTGAAAAGAACAGTTTAAGGATTATGAATATAGATTTTTCTAAATTTTCCACTGTGTGTTTTTAGAGATACATATATTTCATTTCACTGAATCATAATGTTAGCTGAAAGTATTATGCAGTGATTTAAAAAATAAAAAATAAAAAAATTAGATAAAAATAATAAAAATGAAAACAAATTATAAGAATTGAAAGTAGATTCAATTTTGAAAATGTTGGTGTCATTTTTGAAACCAAAATATGAGTATTTGCAGGATTCTACAACCTCCAAAGTTCAGGTAAGCTACAAAGAATTCTTCGGTTCTTGCAAACAGTCCCATTCACTAGTTTTCAGCCAAAAAATATTTCTTTCGGTCGAAAAACGTAATTTGAATGGAATCCATCAAAATTAAACGGCTTCCAAGATTTTCGGCTGAAAAAGGATTTTTTTCGGCCGAAAGATGGGTGAACGAATTTTGTTGGCCGAAAAAAATGAAAAGAAACATCGTATCGTTTCATTTCGCACCAAATCGTATAAATGTGCTTTCGGCCGAACACATTTAAGACAATTCATCGCTTGTTTCATGGTTTTCTAGAGCACCTAAACAAAGTTTTGAATCATGTTTTTTGTTTTCGTTGAACAAGGTAATTGATGTTTGTTCAAGTTTTTATTGAATAAAAATTTATATATTGAAAGATAATTGTTGAGCATTTTTCAAGGTGAAGCGTTTGTTGAACATAAAATTATTGATATTATTTTTTAATAGTTTTTGTGACAATGAAGTTTTTTTTAGACTATTCTGAAATGTTGATTTTGTTAACAACTTTTACAGATAACTATACTCATGAGAAACATAAGTTTGTGCAAGAGAAAATTTGATCGCACTCTATATGAAACTCACCATAATGATCAAAGGAAAGAGCATTATTGGAGAAATAAACAAGAACATGCAAATATTGAAGAGAGAAACGATGATAATGTAAATAGATATTTTCAACAAGAAGAAGTCCAAATAGGTATGCATGCACATATTGTCTATATTAAAAGTATAGAATTCAAATTTAAAATATTGTTTAATATAATTGATTGTAATTGTGATTTGATGTTTTAAAAAAAATAAAAATAGATTTTTCTCATAACGTCAATGAAGATGCTGAAACCGAAATTGAAGTAGAAGACGCATCACCTATAGTTATGTACATACATTTATATAATACAAGATGAACACTTGTATATAGTTTAGTGAATTTATGTTCGGGTTTTGTTTTTAATATAAACTTTAAATTAAAATATGCAGGAGAATATATCAACATTGATGATGAAATATTAGACAATGTTGATACTGAAAAATTTGGGAAGAAATAAGTTAAGCATTATATAAGATATCGAACTAAGAATATGTATAATTATTTTTTCAAAGATGAATTAGTAACAGTACAACCTCAAGTTTTACTCTGTCTAACAAAGTCAAGAAAGTTAAAAGAAGCTACATCATTATTGGGTATTAAAAAGTCGACAAAAGATACAAAGGTGAAACAAAATGTCTTTGACAATACAACTAGTGTATTAAAAGATTTTGGAAAATCTCGAAAAAAAGATGTCAATGTTGCACGTAGAGAAATACAAACAACAGTTGTTTCATCTAGAAATATAAAAGATCATTTGACACGACACATGGAAACAATGATGGGGACATCAAGAAAAACATTGTACAAACATAAAATTATGATTGCAAATAGATGCAAATGATGAACTGGCTTGTTGGACAGTGATTTATAGACAACCCTAGAAAGATAGACTTGTAGAAAATGTTAAAGAATTGGCCTGTAATTGTTGGTTAACAGAATATTGTTCTTCACCACATACAAGAGATGTGTTGTGACGAAGAATAGCACAGAAACAATATGAAGAACATCCAAAACATATATTTCCAATGACACAAACAAAATTGTTCAATAAGTTCAAAGAAGAGCACAAAAAAGTTAAAATTTCCATCAATACATTTGTGCAACAAAAACCATGGTTTGTTAGATCTATCACTATTCGTGACACTTTTTGTTGTCCTTATCATGCGGAATTTGAGTTATATTACAAGATTTTTCTTGATTTTGTTAAAACTTTAGGGCCAAGTTCACCTCCTCCTTCCACATTACATGCTTTTATATCTGAAATTCTATGTGAAAGAGAAAGTGGTGAATTATTTTACCAAACAAAATGTGTTGGTGGAAAGAAATGTGATCATTGTGGAAAACTGAGTTTGTTTCACTCAAAACATCCTATTGATATGAATGATCAATTATTTTCTAACATAACAGTCAATTAGAAGAGATATGAATATATCAACAACACAACTCCACATTCTTCAAATGTTATTTCCAAAAGGATTGATTTGAAAGTAGACAAAATCTGTGTGATATATGTTTTGAAGAAGTTTGAGGAAGATATTTATAAATACACCAAGCATTCACATAGAGCTCGATGGAAAGACCTACAATTCAAACAATCCTGTGAAGTGTTTCCACTAGGGACAATTTTGTCTCTAGTTGATTTTGCAGAGAATTACACATTTGTTGCACAAAATGAAATACATAGTGAATATATATATATTTTTTTAAATAAAAAGGGGGTGGATCCTATTATATTAGCAAAAAGAGCATACAGTGACTATTGATGACGCCAGCTGTCCCGCCTGAATAGGAAACCAGGACAGTTGGGTCTCCTGTGCCTGGTGCAACTCTGTTACCAAAATATACATGTGAATGCCCTGCCCGAAGGAAACTAGGGCTATTATGATAATAAGTTTCAAAAAGGAAGCCATAACTAGACATAAAGAAATTGAACATGCTAACTAAACTAAGACAGCATATATACTTCTAACCAGAAGCTTTGGTGAATCTATTTGCCCATGCACGGCCATTCATTACTCTTCTTACGCTAGCCTGATGGAAGCAAGTACGTCTGCGCGCACGTCAGACACTGCTGCAGTGGAAGATTCTTGGAGTGGGCCGCAAAGATCATGTCCAACCTTTGGTCCATCCTGGCGAGGCGAAAAACTTGGTCGTCCATCATATTCTGGAGCTCGAAGATGAGTGGGAGGTTCCATAATTCAGAGAAGGAAAGTTGTTCCAACCCTCCGCTATCATCGGATGCTCATGTCCTGGCATCCCCCGCTGCTTGGGTCGAAAGTCCTGGTGGATCTGCCATCCCTGTGGTGTCATTGGGAGGGGTTTCCTCCTCCATAATACAGGGTGGAAAGAGGTCCTCCGTTCTGTCGGCGCTGGGGTTCCGCAGGGTGTCTCCAAGCGGGAGCTTGCTTTCCTCTGCGCGTGCAATTGAGGGGTGGCTCTGCATAGCCTCCTCCAGACTAATTTCCTCTACATACACCATGGGAAGTGTCCATGGTCACCTTTTCCATCGGGTGGATGCTAAGGCAAGTGATCGCTCAAATTTTCGTATGCGTTGTCACCACGACTCATCCCTGTACCAGGCAGCCCCTCGGTGCGATTTCCCTCTGAGCCTCGGCATTGTGGAGACCCTGGAAGGGGTCCGAGTTCCTGTCAGATTGGCCTCTCCTCTCCCAGACTTCAGCGGAGGTCGGAATTCTTCTCGGATGGAGTGAACACTGCGAGGAGCCAATGCATCCCTTCCTAATTCATCGCCATGATTATGCACCATGCTACCATTATCGCCAAGGCCATTAAGGCAAGGAGTTGAGTGCTCTGTCGACTGGTACATCTCCCTCGCGTGAGAGGGCTCATCAAATGGAGGTGGCTGGTGCAGGCCATTTCTTAATTAATGGTCAAAGGGAGCTCGCCGGTTGATGCATTAAATGGGTGTCTCGACGACCGCCCACATGTCCACTGATGCCTTCGTGTCACCCCATCCGGGGGGAGTAGATCTCCGGTAGCTAAGGCTTGGCACCTCATGAAGATGTTTGAGTGTTCTGGGCTGTGGTCCACCCAGCAGGAGTAATCAGCTTCCCTTTCGACTGCTTCGTTTGCTAGGCAATCTACTACTCGATTTGCATCTCGCTTCACATGGGAAGGTATGATGCTGAGAGTGGGTGTGAGGAGGCATTTGAAGTCTTCTATCATTCCTGAGAGTCGCCATCTTGGTGAGATCTTTGAAGGGAGACTCCTGTTGAGAATCTTGGTGATTAGATGAATGATGACTTGTGAGTGTCCTTCTAGGACTATATTGCGGTGGTCTTTATCCATTGTTGCTTGCAGACCTCTCAATAAGCCTATTAATTCTACAACATTATTTGTTGTTTTCCTTAGGAAGACTGCTAACAGCCCTAGGATCCTTCCTTCTGAATCTCTGATCACTGCTCCCCATCCTTCTGTTCTCGGGTTGCCTTTGGCTGCTCCATCAAAGTTGATTTTGATGAAGTGGGCATAGGGGGGGGACCAAGTGGTTGGGCTGGTCTGGTGGGGTTTGGTTGGGCTGGTCTGGGGGGGTTTGTTGATCCTCAGGGATGAGTGATTAATTGGGATGGGCTGCCAATGTTGGAGGATACATTGCTCTTCCAGGGTTCACTTTAGGTCCTCCTTTTTCCAGGGGTTGCGCCTGATTGTTTCCTTGATCAGCGAGTTGATTGTCTCCCATGTGACCTCTGGCGGGGAGGCCTGTGAGTGGAAAATTCTTCTGTTTCTTTCCTTCCAGAGTTGCCAGAGGATAAATCCTGGTAAAAGCTGCCATATATGGTTTAGGAGCGTGCTTTTGTAGGAGATGCATTCCCAGTTCTTGATTGTATCATTGACGTTGTTCCGGTGTTGACCAGACTTGTGCATGATTTGCGCACTTTGATCCCATACACTCTGGCTATAGCGGCACCCATTGAAGATATGTTCTTTGGTTTCTTCATGTTGATAGCATAGCACATAGAGGGAGGGTCTGATGAAGCCTCGTTTCTTGCAATTGTCCCAAGTTAGAGCCCTGTTGTGCACTACTAGCCATAGGAAGATGGAAACCTTAGGCCAGAGAGCAGAGTCCCAGACTTGGTTCCAAATGGGATCTTTATCTTCGCCTTGGGGGTGGCTATATATGGCATAGGCTTCCTTTATCGTGAAGGTCCTAGCTGTGGAGTATCCCCATCGCAATACGCCCGGCCCTTCCCATGCGGGAATTTTCTGTCGTTTAGCTTGGGTGTGCCAACTTCCTAAGCTGAGATTTTTCGGGACTCCAAGGTCTTGGTGAGATATTTTCCATTGATGCCAGTGTAGGTGCTGCCTGTGAGGTTTCCAAAGATCCTTGACCTTTAAGGAGGCGTGTGTATCAATGGCTGCTCTGAGGGTGGCTAGGTCTTCTATTCCATTCAGTGGTTTGAATTGCTGCCAGGAGTCGTGCCAAAGCATGGCACTCTCTCCATCTCTGACCTCCCAGAGGGCATGTTTCTAAATCAGGGTGCGGTTTTGCCAAGTGGTATTCCAGATGTTGGACCCTTGAATTCTGGTGTTATGCTTGATCAGTTGATTGGCAGGCGTTAGTGGGGCGTATTTGTGCCTCCATATGCATGCTCAGGCCACTGTAGGAGATTTCAGCCAACGCCACCAGATTTTGGCTCCCATGACTTGATTAAGTTTCCCTGGGTCCCGAAGGCCTAATCCTCCTTGACTTTTTGGAATTCAAGTTTTGTCCTAGCTCACCGGGGCCCACTTCTTTTTTGGTTGGTGACCGTGCTAGAGGAAATTGCGCTGCAGGTTCTTTATGGATTTTATAACATGTTTTGGGGCTGCTAGGACCGTGAAGAGATAGGTGGGGAGGGCTTGCACGACTGACTTTAGGAGGACAATCCGGGAGACAATATTGAGGGGTCTGAAAGTCCAATTTCTTAGTCTGTTGGAAATGGAGAGGAGAAGGTTGTCCCAGGAGATAGATCTAGCAGCAGCGCCCGTGAGGGGGACGCCTAGGTAGTTGGATGGAAGGGAGCTCCTTGGTATACCTAGGAGTATGGAGATATGAGATTGAACAGGGGCAGGAGTATTGAAAAAGTAAAGCTTGGACTTATCCAGGTTTAGAGACATGTCAGAGGCTTCTGTGAAGTCGGAGAGGATGGAGTTGAGTGTATTGGCCTCCTGTACCGAGGGGGAGTTGAGAAGGAGCATGTCATCTATGAATTGGTTGTGGGAGAGGGTTGGCTGAAGATTGTGGAGAGGTATACCTTTGAGGGAGCCATCTGTGAGTGTCATCATGATGGATTTGCCTAGGCCTTCCGCCATGAGCACGAACAGGAAGGGTGAGAGGGGATCTCCCTAACGGATACCACGAGTAGGTGAGAAGGGCCTAGATGGGATGCCATTGACCAGGATGGAGAAGAAGGTGGAGGAGATGAGGTTGAGGATCCACTTGACCCAACCCTGATCGAAGCCAAAGGAGTCAAGGATGGATTTGAGATATTGCCAACTGGCTCCGTCAAAATCTTTGGAGAGGTCCAGTTTTATTAACATACCTAGGGTTTTGGAAGTTTTAAGAGAGTGGATGACTTCATGTGCCAAAATGACGCTGTCCATAATTTTCCTTCCTTCTACATACCCGGCTTGTTCCTTGGAGATGACGTGCGTAAGGATGGGTTTCAGCCTGTTGGCTATAACCTTCGTGATGATTTTGTAGACAAAATTGCAGAGGGCTATGGGTCTGAAGTTCTTGGGATTGGTGACTCGTTCTTCTTTTGGAATGAGGGTGAGGAAGGTCACGTTTAGAGTCAGAAGAACCACGCCAGAAGCTCTCGATTCCTCTACAACTTCCCATACATCTCTTTTTATCAGATCCTAGCAATGGTGGAAAAAGTCTGTAGTGAACCCATCCAATCCCGGGGCCTTGCCTGGGGGCATGTCTTTTATTGCCTGGTCCACTTCCTCCTGGGTGATGGGCCTAGTGAGAGCGGCATTTTTCTCCGAGGTTACTAAAGCCAATCTGTGTCTAGTGACTCTTCGTATGGATTTTGTTCTATCCTCCTAGGTTTCTGTTAGGAGGTCCCGATAGAAATTGATTAGCTCTGTTTCTATTTTGGAGTGCTCTTTGACTATATTGCCTTGGCCATCTTCTAAGTGGGTGATCCTGTTGACATGCCGTCGGTGCATCACTGTCCTGTGAAAGAATTTGGTGTTCCGCTCCCCTTCCTTGAGCCACTGAACTCAAGATTTTTGTTTCGAAAGAATCTCCTCCTAATTTCTTCTTTCTTATAGTTTCACTTGGAGCATCTCTTCCTCTTTCATTAGGTCGACGGTTCTGGACCCAGAGATAAAGGTTTTCTGAATCGCCTCTAACTGGATTTCTATGTCTCGAATGCTGTGGAAAATGTCTCTAAAACTGTTCTTGTTCCATTTCTTCAATAGTAGATTGAAGTTCTTGAGTCTTTGCTGAAATTTGTACATGATTGAACCATTATCTATTTCTACCTGCACCCACCAGTCCTTGGCTAGGTGTTGGAAGTCTGGGTGAAGAAGCCATAATTTCTCAAAGCGAAAGGGCTTGAATTTGGGTGTGTTTTCAATGTTCATGCTAAGGACCAGCGGCCAATGATCTGAGCTAGCTCTTGGTAGGATGAGGCTTTCCAGCTGGGAGCCAGACTCCATTAGTTCCTCAGAGACCAAGAAGCAGTCCAATCAGCAGGCTATGTGTTGGGCACCTGATCTGCGATTCAACCACGTGAAGTTGCCACTGCTATTTTCTATATCTACTAACTTAAGATGATCAATGAGATTTTTTAACTTACCACTGTCTTGCTCCAGCTTTTTGGTGCCTCCTGTTTTTTCCTCTAGTGAAAGGATCATGTTGAAGTCTCCTCCTAGGATCCAGATGTGAGTGGTCACCAAGGTTCTGATGAGTTTCAGCCTCTACATGAGTTTTTCTTTATCTTGTTGACCATGGGGGCCATAGACATTCATGATGTCCCCCTCCTAGTTCGAGCCGATGATCTCAAAGTGTGTCGTTATTGTGCCCACTGTTGAAAAAGGGTTGTGGATGCTGATGCTGGAGGGGTTCCAGAGGATGGACAATCCTCCTGAGGCACCTGTAGAGTCTGTTTATATGTAGTTACAATCTCGCCAGATTCGTTGAAAGATGGTTTCAACTTCTGCTCCTGCACATTTGGTTTCCTGTAGTAATAGCACATCTGGATTCTCAGCTTTTATACACTCTCGGAGGGTCCTTTGTTTGGACCTACCATTAAGTCCTCTAATGTTCCAGGTGAGAATTTTCATCATTGGGTCGGTAGCGGTGTTTGGAGGTAGACCTCCGAGATCTTGTGGATCTGTTGAGAGTTTATCATGAGGTTGCCTGCCTCCCTGATCAGTTGTTGCACTGTTTTGCGACCTCTTCTCTTGTTTTCCCGAAGGATTTTATTTGATCTGGAGTGTGAATATGTGGCTATGCCTAGCCGTGCTGTGGATCCCACAGAGGAGTTGAGAAATACTTTGTGCACCTTGCGCAGTTGTTCTTCGGGAAGGGTTTGCAAGTATTTTTGATTCAGGGCCTCTTCTAGCTTCTCCAGGTCTATTCCTATGAGATCTCTTTCGTCCAGTTTCATTGGGGTATCCCCATCTCCTTCCCCCCTGTCCTCCATGTGTGCTTCCTGGATTTGGGGCGTGGGGGTTGGATTTGAAGGATTTTCATGTGATTGTTGTGGATTTTTGTGCGGATCCTGGATTTCCTCCTCCTCTGAAAGTTGATTCAGGATCTCGTAAGAGTTTCTTGTTGCAATATTTTTCTTCTACCCCTAGATTTGTCTCCTTGGTGGGTTTCACTTCTTTGACGCCACCATGGTGAATCCATCCTTTTGTGCTTGCTTGCTTGCTTTGGCGACTGTTTTGATGAGGGGGCAGTCTCTGTAGAGGTGCCCGTGCTCGTGACATCTCCTGCAGCGAAAGGGAATGTGCTCATAGTCCAAGGTTTGTTGCCAGTCCTTGTCTTGGTATTCCAGAGTTACTGAGTCGGGGAGTGCTTTGGAGATATTCATATAGACACAGATCCTGGCATAGGAGGTGTATTTTCTTTGTCTGGTGGCCTCTGATGCTCTTACATACTGGCCTAGGGTATTCCCTAAGCCCATTAGAATCTCCTCCAGCCAGAACTCTTGCGGTAAGGAGTATAAACGGATCCACACTAGGGCCATGGTGAAGTCTTCTTTGTCAGGGCTAAATCTTTCAGTCCAGAAGCATAGGAATAGCCCGGCTGAATTGAAAAAGTATGGCCCATTTTCGAATATCCTATCTTTATCCTCTAGGTTGTATAGGATGATTGTAAAAAATCCCTTGGAGATGAGTTGGAATTCGTAGTCCCCTTTGGGGTTCCACTAGTGTTTGATCCATTTGTGAAGATCTCGTTCTGTAGGCCAGAGCCCTAGGAACTTTCCTATGAGGGCATGTTCTTTCATAAACTCTGTGTGTTCTCCTACTCTGGTTGAGCTAATAAGATATATTGGTGCTTTTTCCAGTTGGGGTATCCACTTACCTGGTTCCCATCCTTGGTGTGGCTTTGCCTGGGAGGTTCCAGCTTCATCTTTTGTGTCCATTTCCTTCCTGAGGCCGTGTTCTCTGGCCAGGAGCTGTTCGCATACTTGCTGGGGTGGCTCGAATGCTGGTCTCTTTGCACGATTGCTGAATCGGTCGTTAGCAATGATATTGCTGTATGAGGGGGGTTCCCCCCCCCCCCCTTATGGTGCGTCAGTAGAGGCCGAGCCTGAGTTTTGCTGCAGAGCATGCGTCGCGCAGGAGCTTTGACTGTGAGTATCTGCTGCCTGTAGCTGAAGGGTTAGGGTTTCCTCAGTCATTCACCCGTCCACCTCCGATCATGGAGAATTCGATTTTTAACAAATGGATTAGTGTTAATTATACAATAGGATTGAAATACAGAGTGAATATTATCATTCTGATCAAGTCACTATATTTTTCCANNAAATACAGAGTGAATATTATCATTCTGATCAAGTCACTATATTTTTCCACATTCTATATAGACATGCTCAACTGAGTCTTGATAACATAGAAAGCACCAATGACAATCGACATGTTATTAAAGAGTATCACTTTTATATAAGTGATGAATGAGCACACGACACACATTATGTACAACATTGTTTTGATAAATTTAATGATTCATTGAAAGAATGTGGGATCGGATTCGATCAACATTGGATATGGTCAGATGGGTCTGTGGGTTAGTTCAAATTTTCATGATCATTATATAGGTTGTATCATCTTCATAAAAAATCAAGCATTATACATTGTTGGAATCTTTTTGAGACTTTTCATGGAAAAGGAGAGAACAATGGTGCAGGAGCATGTGTAAAATGATCACTTCGAAGGTATCAGATGAACCCTCATGCCGATAAATTTGAATCCACTGATCAAGTTGTTGAATGGTGAAAAATGGTGCTAATCCATGAAAATACTCCATTAAGGGATGTGCGATATTGTATATATATATATACATGTTACACATGTACAGATGATATTTTTATTCACATGCTCAAATTTATATTCAATCTTCAATCTTCAATCATTTTCTTGAGAGATTTCAAGTTAACAAGTTCTTGTCTTGTGCAGGTTTTTTTGGTATGCTGGAATATAAGATGTAAATAGATCAATCCCATATGAAGTCGGTCCAATACATGGGACACGAAAAAATGCATTCAGTTAAAACAAAACACTATCAAAATGTGTTTGCATTTGATATAAGAAATGAGTCTTGTTTTTGTTTAGTTTGCATAGAGGACACAGAATCCATAGAGATTTGCGAGAAAAAAAATGCAAAATATGTTAAATCTTGGAGACATACTGAACTTAATATAAAAGGGAAAATTCCACTTGCAAGCTCATAGGAGATGGAATCAAATGAAACTATAGTGTCAGTTGATGGTGATATAGTTTATGATCTTGTTAGAGAAGGTAATTTTTATGTTTAAATTTTTTCAAATAACTTGTAGATGTACTTGTGTGATAATCTAACACGAACTATTTGTTTTCCAATTTATCAAATTATTTGCAAGATATGTATTTTTTGTGGTTGCACCTATAGACAACACTAAAAACATGAAATATTATTTGATGTGATGTACAAAACAAAATATGAGGTTATTAGAAGATTTTGATGATAACAGTTTTATATATGAAAGAGTATCCATCGTATTGAAAGGATATTTTTTTCAAGAAACCCATCAAACCAATACTCATTTTCACTTTCAAGAATTCCACTTAGATGTCATAAGTTGTCAATATAGTCATTTGGTATGTGCAACGTGCATAAAGATAATAGAAGTTCAATCAGGAAAAAATACAAAAGTTAGAAAATGGAAAATGTCCAAAGACGATCGTGAACGAATAATTGAAGATTGAATACCATTATGAATTCTTTAAAAAAGTGGCATGTACATTCCAAAATTTTATATTTTACATTGAAAGTACATGTATTTATTAATATCTAGGATTCTAGAATCATTTCTAGTTTAGTTTACTTTCATGGTCCATTCAATTAAGAAAAGTTGTATTTTTGATTAATTATAAAGTTTACCAAGCCTTATTTACAATTTCAGAGAAAAACCTATAGATTGTATCTAGGGAACCTAATCACCAACATTCGAAGGATAGGTGGACGTAGGTGTGTAATCTTATGTTTCATGATAATGTCGCCTCCTAAATCCACCTTCACCCTCTTCACCAACATTAGAATCTTCGTGACACCCACTCTCTCTTTCATTGTATTCCCTGGCACTAAAATCATTGTATACACACACATTTGAAAGTAATTACAACATTTAACTTGACATAAATATAAATACACAAAAATACAACAAAAATAAACAAAATCAAAGAAAAAAACCAAAAATATTTCCTTATCCTGATGTATTCCCTACATTCTCATATGTAGGAGTATCAATGTACAACTTATCTAAGATGGTTGCATCCATAGCACTTTCTTGAGCACATTATTGAGTTGATCTATTCACAGACTCATTTGATAATCTCCTTTGAGTAGATTGTCGTTGGTCACTCAGAGTCTGAATTGAAGAAGGGGTTCATCTTCTTCCTTCTTGGGATAGCCTAGAGCGTTTGCGAGAAATGTTTGGAGATTCCCAACTCGACATGTTGCCTCAATATATATCCTTTGGAAATTCATGAATATTAAATTTCATAAGTTTTAGAAACATTAAATGGAAATACTAAATTTATAACACAAGCATTTAAGAACATATATTGAAAAAACTAGAACAACTATATTTTTTACAGTTATTGACAAAACATTTACTTAAAACTAAAATAAGAAACAATATCACATGATACATTTTTTTACTATCCTCTTAGATATATGATTAGAAAACAATTCAAGGGATCATTGATCAAACCCTTGGGGCAGATCTCATCATGACACATGGAACAAATTTCCAAGTAGAAGTTTTAGGGTAAAATATCAATAGACTAACTAGAAACATACACATGTGGCACAAACAATAGAAGAGAATGACAACATACTCAAGGTGGCATTATCAAGGATATAAAGAGGATGAAACCAACAAAAAAATGAGGAGGGTGACACCAGCAAGTAGAACCAAAATCCCCAAACAATAACCAAGAAGATATCTCCAACAAGATGGAAAAGACCAAGAAGAGTAGTCGTAGCCACATAATTAAATAATTAAATAAGTCAAGAGAAGGGATCCAATGTCAAGGAAGCTAATTTTCTTTAGGAAAAAGAAAAGAACAAAACCAAAAACCCACACAACAATTAAGGGGGGCATAATTCAAGCAAGGTTGGTTTCAACACAAAGTCAACAATTAAATTCTTCCAAAGTCAAGAAGGATAAATTTCTTTAGGTAAAGCACAAAACCAAAATCCCATACAACAATTAAAGGGAGCATAAGTCAAAAAAGGGTGATTTCAAGACAAAGTCAACAATTAAGTTCTTCTTGAATGGAAAAATGTCCACATGATTCTCATGATATTTTCTTATAATCTTTTATCATCCCAACATACAAGGAATATCAATAATGTGATCATTCTCTTCGTAACTACTCCTAGTTCTCGTGGACCATCCCGGGAGAGAAAAGAATCACACATTATCTCAACTTGGTACTTGACAAAAAACAAAATAAAAAAAAAATAGAAAAGGAAGATCAATAATGTGATCATGTGCTTCTTTGGATGTTATTTATTTTATACATATGTTTTTCTTCAATAATGGGACAAGCTCGAATTCAAGCTGGTCTCACTAGAGTCCCACTCTGAGCCTATTCTTATATAAGTTGCACGCACCAAACGAACTTATTCTTTGAGGAAACTTCTATGCAATTGATCTGGGTTATTATACTATTGGTCATTTTGATTATGATTATGAGATATTATGGATTTGATGATATGTTATTTTGTTTTATTTATATAGACATGTGTTATTGACTAGGTTCTCCTCAGTGTGTAGAACTTTGGACATTGAGGATGCAAAGGCATCGATGAAATCCTTTGGACTCTAGATTGAGTTAGGGAGTGGATTGTTGGGTTTGAATGTTGTTGGTATGACATATGTACATCTGATTAGATATTACAATGATTGATTATTGTTGTTGACATGATTCGTCTATGGATACAGGATGATGATAGCTTGCTGACCAAACTCACATTTGGAGTAGAGGGGTCACGCATGAAAATCAGAGACATTGGGGGAGATGTGTGGAAACAACCCTCCCACAGCCTATTAGAACTCTCATCGTGGCTTGAACTATTGGTTAATGATTACCTAGCTCGAAAATACCCATGATGTTGTGAGGGTAGACTGTGACAGTCGCTCACGATGATTCTAAGGGGCGTGTAATAAGGAAGGGGAATTATTCCTTAGAGGCCCTTAGTATCCCACAATATCACCTGGAGGAGTATTGACTCCAGGGGTTTGGCATCTACCAAATTCATTCAAAAGGTGGCTGGCACCCTTGGAGCACATAGTGCGTCTTGAAGGGCATGTCGCGCAAAGAAAATAGAAAGAGACGAGTGGCACCCTTGGAGCACATAGTGTGTCTTGAAGGGAATGTCATGCAAATAAAATGGAAAAAGGTGAGTGGCATCCTTGGAGCACGTAGTGCATCCTGAAGGACACATCGTGATTTTAACTGGTAAGTGAATAAACCTAGTGCCTAGAAAACTATGCCTCCTTAGAACCTAGTTGGCCTTAAAATGAATGATATGATAAGTAAAGTTTAAAAAACAAATGTTCCCTTAAAAATGTTGCCCAACCTAGTGAATTTAAAACCTAGGTCTAAGAAGAACCTCTGAACAAAAATAATTAGACATATAACAAGAAGGGGGTAAATAAATTCAAACTTTTTTAATTAAAGTAAAAATAAAAATTATAATGGAGGATTCAATTTTTTAAAAAAGGGTAATGGTTTTTTTTATCTACATTTACCAAATTAATTTTTAGTTAAAAAGAAAAGAGGGTAAATGGTTGTTTTTATCTACACTTTCTAAATTAATTTTTAGTTAAAAAGGAAAAAGGGTAAACAAATTTTTTATCTACACTTGCTAAATTGACTTTTAGTTAAAAAGGAAAAGGGTGGGAACTTAAAAGAAATAGGAAATTTAAAGAAAATGGAAAACTTAAAGAAAAGGGGAAATGTAAAAAAAGAAAGTTGAATGTCTAACTTAGTAAGGAATCTTGCCTTTGGAACTTTGTAGTTATGAACTCAACTAGGAATTAAGTAAGGCTTAAGTCATTTAAGAATTGTAAGGGAATTTTGGGACATCAGGGAGCATTTTTAAGAATGTTCTTAGGTGGATGAGGGAAATAGGAATATTTAATTAATTAATCAAATTGATTTTTTGGTGCAACTAGGGGATTGGGAAAGATGTGTACGGGGGAGGTTTTTTGAAATTAATTAAATGAAAAAGGAATCTAATGAGATTTTTGGGAAACTAGCAACTAAGAAAACTCTATAAAAAGGATGGTGGAGGAGGAGTGTGGATCACATCTTTCTGTGTAACGTTATGCTGCTGAAATTTTATCTTGACTGAACATTCTCTTGTGGGAGTTTGGATACCCAACTCGGGCAATGAGTGGTAGCTTGACCTTGCGAGGTGATCTAGGTGCTAGCAATCTCTGGTATTGTGTGTGGCCCCTTTGTGGCTTGGGGGGATTAGGGGGAAGAAGAGTACCCCTAGCGTTGGCTAGGAGGTACTGGTGAGGTCACATCATTTGGCAAGCGGGATTTGGATGGAGCTCATGTGGGACAACGACTTCAGAGCTTTCACATTTGGCTATGGTAAGCATGTGTATATTTGTATTGAATGGTAGTTTAAATATTGTTCATACACCTTCAGTAATGTAGTTCTATTGTGTTAAAGTTTATGTTTAATCAGTGTAACACTATCCAGAGATTTCATTTTTATCTTTCATCAAATTTTCTTGTTGAGCCCATCATTTTATGATCAGAGAACTTAATGTCAACCCAGCCTTATGATCATTGTATTTTGAATTGATTTCCCATGGAGAATCCAACTCTGATTACAATGACTTCTTTGTGTTTGATTTTATTGATTCAATATGAAGAAAAAATGTGTTTTTATTTTTTGTCCCTTATACTTTAAGTTATTAGTCTATGCCTAAGCAGTCTGCCAGGAGCCAAATCGACTGTCTTCACTCTGGTGTTTAAGAATGAGATTCAAATTCCCTTCTTTCCTGTGCATGGATAATAAGTGAAGGATAAATTTGCGTCCAGCTATCTATCCCTTACTTATCTCTGAGTTTTTCTTGTATGCATAATCCCTGTGCCCTTCCCAGAATTTATCTCTGCATTTTGACTGATTCAATGTTGAATGATTAATCTTTGTGCTTTCATTGTCAACGAGATCTCTGTGTTTTCACAGGATGACCTCTGTGTTTTAAGAGGTTTACTTCTACGATTTTATTTTGAATACTTCACAGTGCTTAAAATCAAGGAACACCCTACGTTTACTTTATTTCTAAGCATTTCTAATGTGAGAATACGACATGTGCAAGGGGAAGGACACCCTGCTTCTCAGCTTTTGATTCTTTGTGTTTATTGGGACAAGTACCCTTGTGTTCTTAATCCATGAGTATTGTTTAAGTCTGATTAATTTCTTCATTTTCATCTAAACTAATTAGTGTTGTTTTCCTTGAAAATATTCTCCCAACTATGTGAAGTAACCTCTGTGTTTTTCCTAGAGGAATTCATCCAGCTCCTTGCATCTTGATTTCTCTGAGTTTTGTGTGAAGTTGACTATGATTTTACCCATATGATTTCAACATGATCTCCCTACCTACACGTTAGCACTGTGTTTTCCCACTATGATTTTAAATCTACAATTTTCTTTTATTAGACAACAATAGCAATTCTAGACAGATGTTTATTAATGGGTAGCGATTTAATATTGTTGATAGTAAATATTTTGATAGTGATTTTATATATATTGTATGACAGCGATTACATGACAATAATCTTGTATATAATATGTATGATAGCGATCCTGTATATATTTTGAAAACAATTTTAAATATATTGTATGTCAGTGTTATCATGTATTAATAGGCAGTGATATCATACTTTTAATAGACAACAATACCATATTTTTAGACAGCATGTCATATGTTTAATAGACATCCACATAATGTATTCAATAGGCAGAAAATATATTTGGTTAGATAGCATATTTGTTAGATAGAGATTTGTTAGACAAAGATATATTGTTAGAGACCGATTTGTTACATAGAGATGTATTTGTTAGATAGAGATATAGCAAGGCTTGATTTCTGAACAATAAAAGAATACTCTCATGTTTTTCAATTTTTATTTTGACCAAAATTGTCTCTAAAATGAAATTCACTTGAAAATAGAGATTGAGGAAAAAATTTCTAATAAATTGATTGCACATATTTCATCAAATTTATCAACATTCAAGCTCCTTAGTAGTAATTTAATCGAATGTAGGGCTTAACAATTTTAAAAAAGATATTGTTGCAATAATGATCGTGATCCTTACTACAATTAAATTAATTGTTTATATATGTCAATGATTTTATATATGTGTCTTATGACTTATGCAAAGAATAGATTAATTTTTTTATATATATAGCAATGGTTTATTTATCAGTCTTTTAACTTCTTCCATGACATATTAAATGTTGCAATGGTAATAGATTAATGACTTAATTGCATTGGTAATAGATTACTTGATTAATTGCAATGATAATAGTTCAGTCATTGGCACTTATACATAATGATTAACAATTGATGGTTTATTGGCATAAGAGTTTAATAGCTTGCGCAAGATTAATGGTTGAGGGTTTAATAGTTTTATTATCTAAAACGATTAATAGTTTAACAGTTGATTGGTTACTATGTGCCTTGTGCCTTAAGTCGAATTGTAAATGGTGGTTGGTCATAGCTGTTTCACCACACATGTTGCCTTGCAGGAAACAAGAAATCATTTGGTTAGTTGAGCAATTTAATTTGAGTGATGTCACCTTGTGTCTTGTCGACTTTTTTCTTGGGTGCTTGGGTATAGTCTTCATGTATTTATTGACAGATGATTTGGTATCCTAGCGTGCAGGATTTAGCTTAGGTTAAAGGTCTAGATCTGTTATGTTTTTCCATGGTTACTGTCATGCTTATCGCCTTGTGACAGAATGATTCCTGATAAGGGGATCATTGCATGCCCTAATGAATAGATGCAAATGATAACCTGGTCAGAGTCTTGTGCTTCCTAATGTGGGCGTTTGTTCTTTGTATTTGATGTTGTTACTTGGTTTTGTAACACCTTAATGCAATTGGTTTTGCATGTCATAGAGGTTTATAGTTAATGGCCTTCGAAGATGATGTGTCAGGTTGTTGATGTTGTCCTTTAGATTGTAGGCGGTGTCTTTCTTGTGTCGGGCGGGTAGCCACTTTTATTTGTCTATTGATTATCACATGTTTCATCTAGTTGCTTGATGTGCTAGTATGTTGGGTCATTGTTGTTTTTTTTATGAATGTGTAAGTTGTGTTGATTAAATGTTGTCATTGATTTTCTTCTTGTTTAAAACAAAAAAAAGAAAAAATATGCACTTCTTTGCGGCGCATGTAGTTGTGACGATGGGGGTTGTTACAATGGATAGGTCCAAATTTAGATCTTTCATCCCACATGATAAACATAAATTATGCCTCTACTTCTATGTGCCTGATATGGTATAGGTGTTGTTGTGTATTTGTTTTACTCTATTGTGTCTACATCTTATTTTGTTCATAAATTATTAATTTATAGGAGGTTCAGGCCTGTCCCTATACATGGACAGGGCCATATTCGGCCTTGTCCATGTATAGGGACAGGCCTGAATTTGAGCCTATCCATGTACATGGACAGAGCCAAAAATTTCCCTATCCATGCCCATGGACAGGTCAAATGGACTTATCTATTCTTACTATTATAGATGTTGAGGCCAAGGTGAATAACAATATTGAAATGGTTAGGTGGTCATGTTGAGGCCAAGGTGAATAACAATATTGAAATGGTTAGGTGGTCATGTCAATTTGATCTCCAGGTAAAGCTCTAGAAATTGAATAAGTAGCATCCTAGCTAATTATAATTCCACTAGGTCAAGATATAAAGTCTACAACAACACTAGTAGCAGATACAATTCCTAGGAATTCTATATGTTTACTAATACCATAATCACATTCTTCTTTAGATAAAGGTAATCACATAATTAACACCATATGCTTACTTGTAGCTGTTGGAACCATTACATGATGGGTAACTATGAAGTAACCTCTACTTTAATCTTGATATCTATATGTTACTATTTATACCATATGTAATAGCACAGAATAAGCAATACTCGTAACATAATTAACACAAAGGTAATGTTTGGTAAACTAATAGTAATACGGGATCACTACTACAATTCTGATCACCTATCCATCACATAGAGCGAGTGTATTAGTACTACTTATGACAGTGATTATCTTATTACCATTTTTTGTCATTAATTGGATATGGATTAGTACACAACTAACTATGAGTACAGCTTCCCAATATGAGTCTAATGTATATGATTATGAACTACTAGTTGCATTGGTTTGAATCTCTCATTGTGTAGTAGCCAGTGATATTGCTTCCCATTAA
>CBVK0102739690.1:0-11632 GCA_900067695.1 Picea abies
CAGACCCCACATCCCCCCACCAATACCTACAATATATTGAATTTATTTTTCAAAATTTAATAACCCCATTTATGAATGAACGTGATCAGATATTGGTCAGCAAGGTGAAGCCCTTGTGTCCTTCCTATTCACTCCTTTGGATCGTAGCTTCCTCTCCTCCTCATGAAATTGGCCAATCCTTCCTATTCACTCCTTTGGATCATAGCTTTCTCTCCTCCTCAAGAAGTTGATTGATTCTTCCTCTGCTCCTCAATGTAACATCATCAAAACACTCACAATTATTTTTTCTAATATTGTTTCTCGATTACGAGGGAGTGATTTAAAATGTCGAAACAATTATTAAATTTATTATGTATATGTTATGAACTCTTACTACTCATTAACTTCCCTTTTAAAATCTCTTTTGTTACAGGTGAAAAACCAAGGTCTATATGTTCAATCCCCATTCTTGTGCATCAAAATCATTGATGTGGCTACCCATATTATTCAAGGGTAAGGTTCGACATATCATGTTTACGTCATTTTTTTATGTTTTAACTTTTTGACTTGTTAATTCAATAAGGAAATACTTCCAGGATATTCTTCTCGGCTTCTTTTTCCTTTAAGTATAAGGAAATACTTCCAGGATATTCTTCTCGGCTTCTTTTTCCTTTAAGTATAACTCTTAATAACAATCCTTATCATAGACCCTTATTTATGTAGTCTGGGGTCGACTTAATAGCCTAATTTCTTTATCTATCCATAGTTTTAACTTCAACCTTAACATGTTTGCAATTTCCCATATCTTATTATTGTTATGAATGTTTAGTAATTTATCTCAATACTTTACCATTCTCTAGTATTGATACCCATAGGAATTTTATATGTTCTTGTTGATTCCACTTACAAATCCATTAATATAAATAGACACATACTAACCTACATTCCAAACAACACATTAATTAAATATGACTTCAATCCCGTCTCTTAAGGTGGCAAACCATATGAAAAGAAAATGGGTTATTATTAACCATAACCATTCTAATTATTAACGAAACATAGTGGCACACAAATTTCCATGGAGAATTAATGGTATATCATCTTTCCCATCTACCCAACCATCGTGGCAACTTGTACGAGCAGTAAGGAAGGTTTTTACCAATGATGTAATTACTCACAAGTATAAACATCTACAATCATCTATTTCTTTGAGGTTGGTTCCATTAATTTGACCAAACCTCCATTAACACTTGTACAATTTCTACACTCACATGAGTTTGTCTGAAGCCTTGTTACTGTCCTCACGATTTTGTATGGAGGTCAAGTGAAGAGCGTTAGCTCTGATTCCTCTCCTTGCATTATTTATTATGGTTGTTGTCATGGATTTTATAGGTATTATCACAATTTATTTCATTATGGAGGGAGTCAACTCTTTACTACTTTAGTTGTGTAATTCCAAGCCATCGTCTTCTTTTATTAACCCCCTTTTGTTGTGATAAATAGGGAATAGGAAAAGTTTATATTAATTGGAAAGACAAATAAGGCACTTGCAAATCATGATTGATGATGCAATCACTTCTTCAAGCTCTCCTCGTCTATCCCTTTCATAAATCTTGAAATAAAAATGTTGAATATTCCTCCAGAATCAAAGGTTTGATGCCTTTAATATTTCCCCCTTAACCTTGTAATTACCTTCAATATATAGGCTTGAGAGGTTCAACCAATATGAGAAAATGAGGGAAATGGTTGATGGTATGGCTCATTAAATTGGGATTAGATCCTAGGATAGATCCCATAGGCTAGAGCCCATAGGATAGCATTCAAACACAACAACCTCATCCAGGTCGAAGTTGACCCTTAGGAAAAGGTGGGAGATCCCTTGATTTCCTCTAACCAAAAGTGGTGCTAGCTATGAGTTAGAGACACAGTGGCATCATATAATGTGGTGCTCCCATAAAATGGAAATGGGGTACCACCTCATTAAGTTTCACTCCCCCATCATGTCCAGGGAGTGCCACCCTTCATAAATTCCCAAACAATGGTCGATTTTCCAAGAAAAATGTGTGTTTTTGGCCTTCAAATGATGTGTTTTTTCCTCCAATATGACTTAGGGTTCATGGAAAATATATTTCATGGTGTCAAGGGGTTGTGACAGTTAGAAAAATTAATGTGATAGTTGGTAAGGTGCATATGACACTTTTGAAAGTGCATGCAACACTTAACAAAGTGAATACGTCACTTTCTGACACTTGCGATACTTAGGGTGTGACACTCAAGTGTGACATTTTGGTGTGTAACACTTTTGTCTATGCTAACGACACAAAGAATGGAATCCCTTAGTTTTGAGGTCTATCTCTCCCATACACAGGATTTACCAAATGCTTGGGCAATGCCAAGAAACTAAAACTATGGTTTTCACGAGGTAAGAATTTTTATAGACCTTTCAGTCTTGCGGTTCATTTATTAATATATCTCATGTTTATGATAGTTTTTCACTATTCTTATTCTGGTAATTTTTTTGTAGGCTATGCCAAATTTAGGCCAAACCCTTAGCAAGGTTTTTCTACCAACCACTAGGTTATAAGCTTAATTCATCGACGTACTTACAGAACCCTCTGTGTATTTCATTTTTACTTCAAGGCAACTAACATTATTTCCTTCTATGTTGAATACAGAGGTTTGGCTCGAGCTCATTCTTATTCCAAACCTATACACAAATTTTACCCAGGGAGAATGGTTTTTACCTAAATGAGTTGGAAACTTAGAGGAATTTGAAACATATTCACTGAGGTAATGGTTTATTTGTTCTTGTATTTTAATAATGGTGTGATGCCTAGGGTAAGCTCATACATAGACACCACTTCTTATAATTATATTTTGGTTGTATGCGTCTATGTTTATGCATGAATTTACAATATTTGAACGACCGATGTATTCTATCCATGTTGGTCGATTTTTTTTGTCCTTCAATGATTTTACAATGGTATCTTTTCTTTATGGGTTTTTTTATTGCCACATCTACCTCAACGTGGTCAACTACTTGAGACACCATGACTTCGTTGTTTTAATCGGATTATATTTGGTTATTTATTAATAAATTTACTTTAGCTCATGCAAAGTTTTACTAAGAATCTCTTCCCTACATTTGACTTTATATCATTCATATATAGAATCTTGTTCAAATAATGGTGTTGAGTTTATCAATTGGAGAATATTGCTCTGTTAGGATTTCTTTATTTTTTATTTTTACATAATGAAATTTCAAGATTGGCTCCTCTTCTATCTTTTCGATTATATTGAAATAGTTTACCTATGTATGGTCTAATCCCACAACAATCTTAGTATATTAAAAGAGTCAAACTCTATTACTACTATTAATACTTTAGTATTGCCTTGTGTTTTCAAAAATGATTTTCTTTACTGGTAAATAATTAAATAATATTGTGACTATTTGAAACAAAATAATATCATTGAGTTTCCCACAGATTCTATACCAACTATTTTCTTTTCTGCATAAAAAAAAACTCCTTGATTGTTAATAAAAAGATTGATCATCTTATTGCTATGAAAAATGAATAAAATATATGGTCTTATACTGCCTTTAATCTCATGAAAGATTATTTTCTTCATTTGCATGGCTATAACCAATACCATTAACCATTTATTCTATATAATGCAAAGGGTAACAAAATATTATCTGCATGATTCCTACATTAAATTTCACCACTACAAGTAGAAATCCATTAGAAGAAAAATGAAAAGAAAAATAGATAAAGATACATATCTGAACCAAATATTTACTAGGGACAAACTAAGGAGAGAGTCCAACAACTCCCAACCCTAGACTAGAGCAACCACAAATTACTTGCTCTTGTCACCCTCGGGACAAATTATTTATTCCATAGGAAACTTGAAATGTCAATAACCTTCTCCGGGTAATTTTCAGAACATGACTCTTTCTCAGAGCCATCAAGTTCTAAATCTGCACAAGTACTCAACATAGTCATGTTTACACCATACTTGTCTCTTTCCTTGTTTTACGAAGAAAATAATAATAACCTTCCTAGGTCCTTTTCTTCCTTTTTCAAGTTAGCCTCATCCCTAACTCTTGGGAGTCTTGGTCTAACTTCTTGCTAGTTTTTCCCCTCACCTCCCACATTCTTGGGAGTAGGTTTATACTTGTCCTCATGGACAACATTAAATCTTAACCTAGTGGTTTTTATCCTTTTTTCACTTTTTCCCATGGAATAAAGAATTTATCTTATTAAAGTTGGGGTCTCTCATCAATTTGTCTCAAGTAAATTTTTTTTTAATAAAATGAAATGATATTTACAAAAATGTTTCTCATCATCAAATGTTTATCTTATAGCTAACCACAATCATAGAAATTCATCAACTACCATTGTTCAAAATTATTCAAATATTTAAATTAGAGGGATGTTGCATCTTTCCCCCCTTGAACTGAACACTGTCCTCGGTGTTCTAAGAAATAACCTCTACTTTGGAACAAAAATGGGTAAGTTCTCCTCATAACCTCTTCCATTTCCCAATTGCCCTCCTCGGTACTAAAGTGCTTCCAATGGAATTTAATCTAGGTGATCGCTATGTTCTGCAATACAATTTCTTTCCTGTCGAGTATGCGTAGCGATTCCACCTGGAACTCTCCTTTTGGTTCCACCTGGGTCACATTCCAATTTACAACATGAGTTATATCAAACACATATTTCTTTAATACTGAAACATGAAACACATTATGTACTTTTAGGTGGACTAGTAGTGCAAGTTGGTAAGCTACTAGTCCTACTTTGGCCAACACTTAAAAAGGTCCACAATACCGTGGTGATAACTTAGAGATATTTCCAATTTTGAATGAACTATTTATAGTTTTTATTTTTATGTAGACATGGTCCGCAACATTAAACTCTCTATGTGTTCTTTTTAAATCTGCATAATTTTTCTTCCTGTTCTGTACACTTTTAAAATTTTGTTTTCTTTTTCCACTATTGTTTCCATTTCTTTTAATATGTAGGGTCCTAAAATGATCCTATCTGCAGGGTTATCTCAACTCAATGATGTTCTACACCTCTTTCCATATAATACTTTGAAAGGACTCATCTTTAGAGATGAATGATAACCATTTTTGTATGCGAATTCTACCGGATGAAGACAATCTTCCCATTTTCTTGGACAATCCATAACATACATATGCAACATATACTCAACAATATGGTTAGTCCTTTTGGTATGATTGCCATTTTGAGGATGGTAAGCGGTTCTAAAATTTAGTAGTGTATCCATTCCGCTAAACAAAGTCTACCAAAAATTGGAAGTAAATTTTGTATCTCTGTCAGAAATGATTGTTTTAGGTAAATCGTGCATCCTGAAAATTTCCTTCATAAAAATCTTTGCAATATTTATAGCCTTGTAAGTAGATTTTACCGTAACAAAGTGTGCTTCTTTTCTAAGTTTGTCAATCACTACCATAATAGAATAATTATTCTTCTTAGTTATAGGTAATCCAGTGATGAAATCCATACTGGTAACTTCCCATTTCCACTCAGGAATGAGTATAGGTTGTAATAATCTAGTTGGGTGTTGGTGTTCAGCTTTAACCCTCTAGCACTCTAGAAACCTAGAAAGGTATTCAACTACTTATGTCTTCATTTTAGGCCAAAAATATTATTTCTTTAAAATTTTTGTTGTCTTTTGATAACCAGGATGAGCTGAATATGGTTTCTGGTGTATCTCTGTTAATATCAAAATTTTCAATTTTGCATCATTTTGTACATAAAATATGTTCTTATGTAAGATTAAATTGTCCTTGCTGCAACTAAACTTCACTTCATTGTTTGTTAGCTAATTTCTTTGATACTTTGCAATAATTTGCTTGTATTTATCATCTTTCTCTATTGTTGCCACAATTTTCTGTTTTAAATATGATTGTACACCGCTACTGAAAATTGCATTTAACTTCCTACTAAGTGCATATGCCACCTTATTTTCCTTCCCTTTTATATGTTGAATTTCAAAATCATACTCACTTACAAAGGCTAGGAATATTGCTTTCCTTGTGTTTAGGTTGGGTTTTTCAAAGAAATATTTAACGCTTATATTATCAGTCTTCAACAAAAATTTCCTACCTAGAAGATAGTGTCGCCACATCCTCAAGGCATGAATTATAGAAGTTAGTTCTAAATTATGAGTTCCATAATTTTTGTCATGGGGTTTATGTTTCCTTGACTCATACACAATCACATACCCCTCATGCATTAATACTCCTCCTACACCTTCCTTTGAGGCATTTGTACATACTACAAAGTCCTTGTGTGGATCTGCTACTTTTAAGATAGGTGAAGTGGTTAAAAATTGTTTTAATTTTTCAGAAATTTCCTGACACTTTTCACTCCAGTTAAACTTGGTTCCCTTTTTCTATAGAGAAGTAATTGGGTAAGGAAATTTTGAAAACCCTTCAATAAACCTATGGTAATAGCCCATAATTCCCATAAAATATCGGATATTCGAAGCATCCTTCAGAATTGGCCAATCTAAAATTGCTTTGACCTTTTCAGGGTAAACATAAATTCCTTCTCCTGATATCACATGTCCTAAGTACCGCACTTTCCTCTGATAAAATTCACATTTAATTTACTTTTCATACAACTGATGCTCCCTTGAGTTATGAAAAACTAAATTTAGATGTTCTTCATTCTCTTCCTTTGAATTGGAATAGATAAAAATGTCATATATGAATATAATCACAAACCAATCCAAATACTTCCTTAACACACTGTTCATTAAACACATAAATGTTGTCATTGCATTTGTTAAACCAAAGGCTACCACTATGAATTCATAGTGTCCATACTTGGTTCTGTGGCTAGGGTTTCCCTAGAAGCATCCTCAACCACATATGTTCTCTTCCTCTTGTTTCTGTGTCCCCGTTTTTCTCCCTTTGGTGTAATAGCCCAAGGTCGAGCCCTTGTGAAATGAAATGATGTTTATAGGATGGTGAGCCAAGTAATTATAAGTTGGTAGGATTATGTGTTATTAGGCCAGAGAGCCTAGATGCTAAGGCCAGTGGGCCTGATTTTGTATATTATTAATAAAAAAAACATCGTTGCATCTAGATCGACCATGAAGAAAGAGTTATGGGGGACTAAGCTCCACTGGATAGGGAAAGGGATGGGGCTGAGAGGATAGGAAAGAGGGGATAAGATTGAGGGATTAACCCAAGGGAATATTATAATGTATTCCTAAAAAAATACTAAAGTGGGGAAATAAACCAAGTTGTTCTAAGTTCCTTTGGGGAGAAGAACAAACTCCAAGTGGAGAGGAATGTGCTCCTGGAGATCCAAGTGTCATCCAAGATGCATGCATATTTATGTGGGAATTCCCATCATTGTTGGGGGTTCATGAACCATTATGGACACCTTCCTGAGGAGTTCTCTGTCACCATTGCGGCTCTCTCACGACTATGAAAGATGACCATTCTCACCATTTTCCTTGCTCTCTCTCAGCATTATGACTAGTATGGCCATTTTATATTTCCCCACGAGTTCATCCTGAGGATTCTGGCCATCCCTTGTGCATTTCACGCATGCATTGAACAAGCATGCAGACATAGCCATTTATGCCATTGTGAACCTCTGTAATTTGTTGAGTCATCCCCTTTCCTTATACGATTTTGGTGGTTCTAGATTGAAGAGAGGGGTTGTTAGGCCCGTGGTTCAAGAGGCGGGTTGTCAGGCCTGTGGTTGAATAAGTATATTGTTAGTCTTGTGAGAAACTCTCTCAAGGTGAGAGAGTTTTTTGGGGAAGTGATTTCTCCTGGACAGAGCCCAACAGTCGCTATGGAGCTTTGAGAATTCTTGATCCAGCTTGTTGTTGAAGCCCTAGAAGGGAACTGGAGCAACCGATGGATTGTGGAATAGTGAAGGTGAATATTCTCGTGGTGGGACATGCATGTGGGGAATGAGAGTTCGTGAGTAGTGGGCGTAAGTAGGCTCCTTAGAGAGAATCCTTGCAGTTGCACTGTGCATTTTTTCGTAGCCCCAGCCTAATTGTAACACCCCAAGGCCGAGCCCCTACTGAATTGTAATTATGTTTAAATGCTGGTGAGTTGAGTGGTTATAAGCTAAGAGACTTATGTGTTTATTAGGCTGGTGAGGCAGATGTTGAGGCCATTGAGCCTGATTTTGTATATGTAAACACTCACATCATTAATAAAATTACACAGTTGCATGTAGACCAACCACAAGGAAGAGTTATGGGGGACTAAGCTCCACTAGGCAGGGTAAGGGAAAAGGGATAAGTGTCTAGGCCTAGGGGCTAAGAAAAAGGGTTTACCTCTAAGGGAATAATATTTTTTTATTATTTCCCAAAGGCTATGGTTGTCATAAGTCGTGTTGTCCTAAGTTCCTTGGATAAAGGGGAACAAGTGCTAAGTGGGACTCATGTAGCTTTAGGAATACATCTGTCAACCTAGGCACATGCAGTTTATAGCTGGGAAAGCCAACTCATTGGGGGTTCACTTCCCACTCTGGAATTGTTCCCATCCATGTGTCTAGACTAGTTGGGAGTTCCTCATGACCCTTACGATTCTCTGGAAGTCTGTCACCTTCTTGATTGACCATGGATTCATGCATTGAACTAGTTCTCCATCATCATCACCTCTGTATCTAGCAAGCACCTTTGGAACCCTGCAGTTGTACCTGATTTTTCCCATGTGTCTCCTGTGAAACCCGACACAATTGTATTTTCTTGAACTGTGTTGTGCCTTAGCGTTTGGTTGTTCCATTTTTGGTGTCCATACCCATTTTATGTTGCTACCGTCACCTGAGTGTAGATGGATGTTGTTTCTTGTTGCTTAAGAACTAAATTGAAGAAGCAGTTTGTTAGGCCTGTGAGCAACTCTCCCAAGTGGGAGAGTTTACTTGGAAGTGAGTTATCTTGGAAGGGAGTCCCGTAGAAGCTACACTACTCTAAGACTTATGGTCCAGCCTATTGTTGATGCCCAAGGTAAGGGAGGTGTAGTAGCTGATGGAATTGTATTAGTGAAGGTGTACCCTCCTGGGATGGAGCAGGCGTGTGGGGAATGAGGGTTTGTGGGTTGTGGGCATAAGTGACTCCTGGGATAAAAGATCCTTCATGTTGCTCTGTGCAACTTCCTTGTTTTCCTTGCCAACCCTAGAATTCCCTTGCCTGGTGGAGTTTAGTCCCAGCTCATAAGTGACCCACTGCTAAGCATGATGAGTAGCATGGTCTAAGGCTGGGAGATTCATGGAAGGTCTGCATGCAGTTAGTGGTCATCTATTAAAACATAAGTACCAATTCTGTGTATTTGTATTTGCATTATAATTAATGAGTAATACTTGTATATATGTGTGTGTGTGTGTGTGTGTGTGTGTGTGTGTGTCTGTTGCATGTATGTGTTAAATGTTTCTTCCACGTGAACATGTGTATGAGTAGAGTAGGGACATTTGTTTAGTTTCATTAGATAGACACATATTTATAAGTTTGAATCACTTATTATCCCTATTTTCCGGTTAAGTTTTATATGTGATTACTTCCGCAAGTTACTCGATGGCATGACCTAGCCTACTATTAAGGCTGAGAACGTTACAAATTGGTATCAGAGTAGTAAAGGCAAGTTTAAGTTTGTTAGATAGAATTAACCGACAAGGGTCAATGGTTGGGGACGTTACAGATTGGTATCAGAGCCATGGTTTCGACACTGAGCTTGGATGGGCCATGTTAGTGGTTAACGAAACAAAGATTTCAGAGTGAATTGTTGTCGAAAGGGACAAAATTCGAGGTTCAAAGTGTCCCTGGGTGCAAGGAGTGCGTCGATAGAGTCTTTGACTCAAAAATATTCAAAGAAATAACTTAATTTTTCTCATGAAGGGACGCAAATATCTGTTGAAAGGAGTGTACAGACCTGAAAGTCGACTAAGTGTCAAAGAAACCCTCTAAGGAGAAATAGATTTGAGAAATGAAGCTCAGGAGAGATAGTGGGAAGAAATATTCAAAGGGGGAGACAACTCTCAAGTTTTAATGAGTTAACGACTAGGATTTCTTAAGGAGGAAATGGAGTCACCCCGGATCGTCAGATCTGGAAAAGTTGTGAGGCAGTTAGTCGTGAGTTTCTTTTGAAACCGCAGAATAATGAAGTTCGTCTGTGTCATTGATTTGAGAGAGATGATACGTGGCGTAAATCCGTGAAATTCAAGTGAAATCACTTCAAGAGAAAATGAGTGTGGAGAGGTTGAAACTCCTAAAACCTAAAGATCTGAAGTAATTTATAGCCGTTGATCGGTAGAAGACACGCGTGTCAACAGATTGGTTGTTCGGGAGAATTAGTGTGTGCTGAGGCGAGAACTACTGCAGCCCGAAGCTCTGAAGAGCCGAAGTAGTGAGTCATGATGACCTCACCTAGAGGTGAAGTGGACCTATCCTATACCTGCCATGTGCCCCCACTCGGAATGTTGTCAGCTTTTCTATGTGGGACCTGAGGTTACATGAGATAGTTAAACATCAACGGACCCACATTGGCGTTGATCACGATATATCAAGATCGACGACCAAGAGGCATTACGGGGACCCAAGTTGCATGGGAGTTAATTCCCCAAGGCAGTCTCACAATCCAAACCACGTTTTTACCAGGGGGTTACATGTCAGCATCAGAATAATTACAGGACGAAAGGCAAGTTACTCCAAACCGCGGATGCATGCCTCTACAATTTAAAAGGGGTTAAGTGATGTGACTATTCAACATCTTAGTTCAAGTATGGAAATCGTGGGAAGTGATGTGACTATTCAACATCTTAGTTCAAGTATGGAAATCGTGGGTCGCAGTGGACGCGTGGCACCAATTGTGAAGTCTGGAGACTTGACACTCTAGAAGAATTGCTCATAAGGGAATGAAAGGAAGAACTTTCAAAAGTTTTGTAACGTCGAGGTGACGAGACATAATGACGTCACCAAAGGTAACATGGAAGTGTTCGAAGATTAAAAATTAGGGGTGTTGGGGGTGTGAAGATGTGAAATCCTCCAAAGTCCCAAAGTTCCAAAGCTCCGAAATCCCAGAGCTCAGATGCCTGAGGTTCCATAGTGAGTGTTAGTTGTTGGATGTTGGGTAGTCATGGACTGTTGATCCACCCTACTTCGTGCGTTCGTCAATCAAGAATTCTGAGAGATTTTTTGTGATGTGCTTTGAAAACTTCGGAAGTCGGAGGCCCGAAGTCTTGAATAAGTGCCTATCGACCTAGAGCTTGGCCACAGCCCATGGTCACATGGGTTGGGGGCTAAGAGAAAGGGGCGAGTGCCCAAAAATTATTGCAGAACAGAGCAGAGCTCAGAAATAAAATATCTGTGGGGACTCTTGATTGATCGAGAAACGCATAATGAAATATGAAAGTTTTATTTGAATCAGATTGGTTTTTGAATACTGTTGAATTTGATAAGGACTGTTGGCTTGACAAAATTCGGTTGACTTCACATTGTGTTTGCAAAGTAAATGATTGTCAAAACCAAACCGAATTGCCACGTAGTGCATAGAAATGGAGGCACATAATTCTTTCAGTTCAAAAAATGAATCTAAAGGAATGGATTTCCATTTGGGAATTGAAGTATCAAACTCCCATGGGCATGGTGC
>CBVK0102739698.1:0-13011 GCA_900067695.1 Picea abies
CCTTTAATCTAATGAAAAATTATTTTATTCATTTGCATGGCTATAACCAGTACCATTAACCATTTATTCTATATAATACAAAGGGTAACAAAAAAAAAATTGTATGATTCCTAAAGAGAATTTCACCACTACAACTAGAAATCCATAAGAAGGAAAATGAAGAAAAATGAGATAAAGATACATATCTGAACCAAATGTTTACTAGGGACAAACTAAGGAGAGAGTCCAACTCCTCCCATCCATAGACCAAATTAGCCATGGATTAATTCCTCTTGTCACACCTGAGCCAAATTATCTATAATGAAGGTGAGTTCACATTTGTGAAATTTCAAAACTATTGCAATGAAGTTGGGATCAAAATACATAACACCATAGTTTATACTCCTCAACCAAACAGTGTTGTTGAATGAATGAATAGGACTCTTCTAGGAAGAGCAAGGAGCATAATCACTAATGCCAAGCTGCAACAAGAATTGTGGGCAGAAGCAATTCTTACAACATGCTATATGATAAATCAGTCACCATCAACTACAATAAACTGTAATATTCCAGAAGAGGTATGCACACATCATTCGTGTGATTATTCAAATTTGAGGATATTTGGTTGGGACGCTTATGCTCTTATTTATAAATATCAACGTTCTAAGTTAGATCCTAGATCAAAGAAGTATGTCTTGGTTGGTTATGTTGATGGAGTTAAGGGGTATAGGTTGTGGGATCCTACTTCCCACAAGCTCATAATAAGAAGAGATATAGTATTTGATGAATCCTTACTCATAAAATTAGACCTAGTAGATGTTGAAGTGAGACAAGAACATGTACCGCAAGTTTAGAAAATTCAGTTGGAGACTCAGCCATCTTCAGAAAATGAGGAGCATGAAGAAGTTCCAATAGAAGAAGATGAAGATACAAAAAATATCTAGGAAACAATGGATATGCCTCAATAATCTCTAAGGATATCTATACGGGTCAAGAATCCTCCTATAAGGTATAATGATTATGTTTCATCTATGGCTTTGGTTTCTAATGATGGAGAACCTAGTTGTTATTAGGAAGCAATGAAGGGATATGAAAGTGTTAAATGGAAAGAAGATATGAAAGAAGAAATGGAGGCCTTAGAGAGGAATAAAACATGTGATCTGATAGAACTTCCAAAGGACATGATGGTTGTTGGTTGCAAGTGGGTCTACAAAATGAAAAAGGGTGTTGATGATAAAGTTGAAAGGTATAAATAAAGACTAAAATGAAAAAGGGTGTTGATGATAAAGTTGAAAGGTATAAATAAAGACTCGTAGAAAAAGGTTATTCTCAAAATGAAGGTATTGATTTTCATGAAATATTTTCACGAGTTGTAAAGCTTGTTTCAATTTATGTTGTGTTAGTACTAGTTGATTTACTTGATCTTGAGTTAGAGCAGTTAGATGTTAAAAGAACGTTTCTACATGAACATTTGGTTGCAGATATATATATGGAACTATAAGGGTTTCTTCAGGATTAGAATAAGAGTTGTGTTTGCAAACTACAAAAGTCATTGTATGGCTTTAGGAAATCTCCCAAGAAATGGTACAAGAATTTTGATTCCTTCGTGGTGAGCCAAAATTTTACAAAAGTGAATATGACCATTGTGTTTACTTGAAAAAGTTGAAAAATGGAATATTCCTTATTTTGGTGTTACATGTTGACGATATCCTTGTTGCAAGCAAAAGCATGGTCAAAATCAATAGGTTAAAGACTCAGTTGGCTATGGCGTTTGATATGAAGGATCTAGGAGCAACAAACCAAATCTTGGGCATGGAGATACATAGAGATAAGAAATATGGTAAGATGTGGTTATCATAACATAAGTATGTGGAGAAAATACTTATGATATTAGATATGAATAATTTGAAACCCGTGCAAATCCACGTGGCTTCCCATTTCGATATTTCTTCAAGTTTATGTCCTAGTAATTGCAAAGAAAAGAATTATATGTCTCGTGTACCATATGCTAATGCAGTAGGAAGTTTGATATATATGATGGTGAGTACTAGACTAGATATTTCACATGTATTTGGTGTTGCTAGTAGATACATGAAAAATCTATGTAAACAACATCGGGCAATAGTGAAATGGGTGCTCTGGTATCTTAGGGGAACAAGTAATTATTCTATCATGTATCATGGTTCTAGTGATTCAGTTCCCAGTTATGTCAATTCAGATTTTGTAGGTGACTTGGACAATAGGAAATCCACTTTGGGATATGTCTTTAATCTTGCAGGAGGACCTGTTAGTTGGATGCCAAAGACTCGAAACATAGTTTCTTTATCCACTACCGAGGGAGAATATATGGATTCCTCACATGCATGCAAGGAGGAAATTTGGTTAAAAGGTTTGGTGGGTGAGTTTGGAAGGATGTAGGACAAGGTGAAAGTGTTATGCGATAGTCAAATTACTATTCATTTGGCTTGAAATCCAACTTATCACAATAAGACGAAGCATATTTCTATTAAATATCATTTTGTAACACATGTTGTTGATGAAAGGGGAGTGGCTCTGGAAAAGGTCAATACAAAAAAAAATTCTGTATACATGTTCATGAAACCAATTTTGTTAGAGAAGCTATGATGGTGTTTGGCTTCTCTTGGCTTGCAAAAAAGGTGATGAATAAATTTTGGAAAGATATATCAGGTAAACTGTATTCAAGGTTGAGATTGTTGAAACAACCAACTAATTTCCCATGCGGATGGATGCACACATAATTAGATACAAATAGAAAGTGCATGCATGCACACTACAGTGATCAATTTGCATAACTAGTGGATCAGGCTATAATCATTTTTTCTATCTATCTAATAGATACTATATATCTATGCATATTCGTAGAGGTGTAAAAAGACAAGGGTGAAGGCGAGAAATGTAGTGTAGCGCAGTGTGTGGGAAGAGAGTGAGAGGATGGTTGTAAGCATATGTTTAGCTATTTTAACTATCCCTTGATCAATAAGAATACCGATTATCATTTCCTCGTAGTTTTTTCCCTTAGAAGGGTTTCCTCAGAAATCATTATGTTCAATTGATGTGATTGTTGTGTATTGTTTTCTTTTCTATTAAAATTCTTTCTCTGTTTATGTTTCTAATGCCTAACACTTTCTTTGTTCACATTGATTCTAGGTTGATGCATGTCACCTACCACACTCACATCAACTCCCTGCCAGCATATGTAACCTCCCATACTTGCATCAACTCCCCATTGATGTACCTTCTTATCTCATCTTCTCCCTGACTGATACAAATCCTCTTCTTCACTCATGCTCAAGGCTCTAAACCTCTAATAGGTATTTCACCTCCTATAGCCTCAAAGAATTAAGTGATTGTCTTTCCTACATGCATGGCCTGTTCTAACTCATATCTTATCCCCCACCCTAAAACCCCAACAATATTCAAAGAGGTACAATTCAACCTATACTTGCAACAAAAATGTGGGAAAATGAAAGCAAAAGGTCTCCAACAATCAAGGAAAGGAATAGAGGAGTTAGCGATATTAGACAAGGTTTGAATGGCTTCCCCTGTGGGAAAACGAAATAATAAGTTCTTCAACAATCAAGGAAATGACTTCCCATGTGGGAAAATGAAAGAATAAGTTATCTAACAATCAAGAAAATGACTTCCCATGTGGGAAAATGAAATAATAAGTTCTCCTATAGTCATGAAAAGGAGGAGAGGAGTTAGCAAAATTAGCCAAGGTTTGAATGGCTTCTGATTCTTTCCTAGGTGTTCCTCAAGAAAACGAAAACTATCTTCCACTTCTTCCCAACATTAGCCTTCTCCTTTGCCTTAAGTATTTTGTTTCTTTTTTTATGAGAAGGTTTCCCCTTTGTTATTTCAATAACCAGAGGGCTAAAATACTTGACAAGTAGAACTCTTAATACTGACTTTGACTTCAAAATAAGATTTCTCTATGTTAAATTCTTGGTGGAATACTGAGTTTAGTTTTGAGTCTTTGGTGCTCAGATAAAAATTAGCTCAGAAGGAACCTTTGAAAATAACATTCTCCTTATTAATAATCATTTAAGGCTACCCAATTTAGCAACTCTTTTTTGAATGGTATGAAACACCTCTTTCAACACATACCTATCTTCAAGCTCTTCCAAATTAGGGAAGCTTGAGACTGAATGTTGTCATGAGGACTTCCTTGCATCCCATTTATGAACTAGTCGACCAGGTGTCAATTACATTATCTATATAATCTTTCACCTCCTTCTCACAGTATTGTTGAATGTTTTTCATGTTATTGGTTCTCTCATTTGCAATAGTTTGAGACCTAACTTCAAGAGCGGGAGAGGGGATTTTATTTTCTTTTCTCAACAAAACCACCATTGTATTTTACATGACCACTTAACAAAAAAAATAATCTCTAATGTTGGAGGGAGATATTGAAAGTTTATTTTTTATTCTTATTCCTCTGTTTCTTCTTAGAAATTGGTGGAACTAGATCAGAAACGTATCATGGCTCAACCAAACCTGAAAGCAACTATGACCAACATAGATCCATTTTAAATACGCATATATCATGCACTGAGAGGAATAAAATACCTCGAGGTGAAAACCTCCTTTTAGAGTGAAAAACTTGAGGAAATGCTTGCACCTCGAGAGATTTGATTCCTCTCAATGCATGATAGATCCCTATTTAAGATGGATCTATGCTAGTTCCAGTCGTGGGAAAGAATGTGAAATTTCCAGATGATAATATTTATCTATATGTATATGTTTAAGATGAATTTGATACTTTGAAATTTACATCATTATGAATCCAAATAATAACAAAGTAGCATAACAAAATGAAATTGTTAAGATATTTAATAATGTATATACTACATATAATTAAGAAGTGATATGAGAAATATATTAAATAACTCATATATTACATAGTAATTGATCTGAATCTATCTTTTTAAAATTTTCTCTTACACACACCAACACACTTTCCCATCTTTTTATATCGATCGTATGGAAATAGAGGTTAAAATTCAAGACTATGCAAAGATTTAATTGGAGATATTGCAGTAAAAGTGACACCTTGAGGAATTTTAGATCTCTCGGGTTTTTCACATATTATATATCTTAATATTATAATGGTTTTAATGTGGAAATACTAATAGATAAATCACACCTAACCAAACAAAGTATAGGACTTCAACTTATATATCTATTTTTCTATTTTGAAATCGGTTTTCATTGCATTAAGAATGAAAAATTGTAAGCGAAAAGAATGATAAATTATAAAAGTGGTTGATATACGTTGATCAACATCAATTTCCACATTTCTAAAATAGCTTCTTCTCAATTCTTATGTATCCAAATTTAGTACATATTGCACCCATAAAACTTGTATTAATATCAAATATAAATTTTCACTACTTGTAACTTTTATCTCTACCTCTTTTCTAATCCAAATTAAATGATATGAATGAGGGTGATCACTAGTTTTTAAAATGAACTCACATTCCATTAAATCAAAGACTACTCCCAATGAAATTATATTCCATTAAATCTTATTGATTAAGATCAGTTTAACTTAGACTCTCATGATAGTAGGATTTTATTTCTGTTGAGTCTTGATCTTTGCTTGAGATTTTTGGAGGCTGAGTTCGATTGTATCTTGTTATTGAACAATACTTCTATATTTAATGGCATTGGCATAACAAATTTACTGGGCACTTAGTTTTGTATATGGAACAGCCCCAAAACAGAAATACATTAAGTTTTATGGGAGTTTCAGAATGACAATATCTAAGTGCACTCAACTTATAGGGCACCCTTCCTATAGGATTAACATAAATCTTCTAATTTCTTGAACTTTCCCCCCTTATTAGTTGATTTATGTACCTCAGGTTGCTTATGCATTGATTCTACACTCTTTTTTCTCTTTTGATTCTCTTCAATTTTTCATACTTTAAATTGCAATGTAGAAAACTTATACATATGCATGATTCATATTTCGAAATGCATGCTTCAAACCTCATATAAAAATTAAACCCATCACTATGAATTAAACCCATCACTATGGATCAAAAGGGCATGATTAATACATGCTTCCAAACTCATGTAAAAATTGAACCCATCACTATGAACTAGTGATGGATTGAAAGCACAATTGTATAGGGAGTCCCTCCATTTTATATTTTATCATGACTCAATTTAATAATGGCATGAAATTATAATAAAATAATAATTGCCTCCAAAATTTAAAACCCAAAAGGCTAGGCATGCGAGGAATTAGGTTAAATTCCAACCCTTCCCTTTCACATATCATTGTTCATTTGTATGTCTTCCCAACACATGTGCTCTTCTTCTATACAACCAAGAGGATTAGATTATTATTCTATACAACCAAGATGATTAGATCAGAGTTTCAAAAGGGTGTCCTTGGATTTGTAAAATACAAGATCAATATCAATATATGCATAGCTCGACTTTGGAGATGCTATCTGTCAACACTCGGGGCAACATAATGCCCATTTTATTCCTATTATCATTCACTTTTTTTAATGTTTGTTGGATAAAATCATTATTCTGTCTTCATATATAAATCTATATATTTCAAACCACCATATATAAACTTCAATAAATTTCAAAAGACTATATATAACTTCCTATTTGCCTAAAAGATATTAAAAAATAGTTTTCTTGACCTAGCCAACACAGTAATTTCTCAATTTAATTCAGTAAATGTGAAAAAGTAAACACATAAACATATGTCTTTATAATAGCAAGGAAGTCGGTCTTTGAGCTCTTCATTTAGTGTGATGAAGAAGAATATTCCATCCATATTTAATCTTGTCCGCAAAAAAACCATTAAATTCTAAAATCCTATTAAATGTGCTCATTTCCAATAAATGTACGCTTCTCGGCGTAAATATAAATAGATATAGAAATTAGGGGGATGGAAGCTTTTTATATCTGATACTATGGAAAAGATAATAGAGTATAGTTTTAGAGGAGAGGTTACAATAAATTGTATGAAGGATTGTAGTGAGGAAATGTTAGGAGTGCACATATGTAAAAACCCTCGTGATTCATGATGCTTTCACCAGCTAGACCAATGATTAAAATAAAGTGTTTTTATATATGTTTGTCCTAATGCAAGAGGTTGGACATCCATCCATCAAACACATCATCGTTATTTCTTTGCATTTGGGGTCCACATGTGTTCGTTTTATGGCAAGAGGTCGAGTCGACCGACCATCAATCATGTCAATGTTATGTGAAGTTTTGTTCCTACACTGCAAGGAAAATCTCGAGCAGATCTTTCGTGCAACCAATATAAACAACCATAATAATAATGTAAAACAATGACGCATAAACAATTCAATTCTCCTACTATAACGAGGATTTTAGAAGATTACCCTTCATACAAAATTTTGGACTTGGCTTTGCATTTCCCACAAATGGACAAAAAAAAAATATCCATTTTTTTGACATGTGAATAATTAATTATACTTATAGGACGTGTTGGAAGGGTGTTGATAGGTTGTGACGGGCTCAATTTTGAACCCTGGACATAACATCCATGGGATGTCCATTGTACTTATCATTGAATCCACCGCTACTTGCAATAACTATGGTTATTATACCCTGGGTGTGTCGTTTAAGTCCTCTACCGTCACCACCTTGACTAGGCCCTAGAATATTAGTTCACATGTGGGTTGGATTAGGTTCGTTCGCCACCATTGAAATTGTATGTTGTTCCCTTCAACCATGTTTGTGAGGGCGATCAATATCCGTCCTGCCGCAGAGTCTTAAATATTCTGCAGTAGATGGATGCCTCATAGATGATGGCAATGATATCCATGAATTTATGGTATGGATGACCAACTGACATGATTTACTAGGCGATGGATGCATATGGTATGCATGTTTGTTGAGTTCTCGAGGTGGATGATATGTTGCTGCAATATGGGTTTTTTGGACTCCCGAGGTAGACATATATATTGTTTGGATTTCTTTTCTCGAGAGGTTGAGGCGTCGTCAAATTAGTCTAGCATAATTTGTGAATTAAATTACCCACAGCGCTAGGCCGAATCTCAACATAGCTCAATCGACTTCATTTAGGGCGTCAATATTCCGAGAAGGCTATTCAAACTTGTGTTAGCTACTGGGCGTGATCCTTCTTTATTGGTTAATATCTTACTTGTAGGCAGTAGTAGAAACTGTGTTAGCTACTGGGCGTGATCCTTTTTTGTTGACCGAGATCTTACTTGTAAGAAGTAGTAGAACCTACATTAGCTACTAGGCATGATACTTCTTTGCTAGTCGATATCTTGCTTGTAGGTAGTAGTATCTAGGGTGGACATGAGTGGAGCTGTGAGGAGGGTGCACTGAAGGTATATATGCCAATAGAACAATCGTTGGGCTCTGATATGACATCCACCATCAAGATTGCTAAGTAGAATTCTCCCACGTGCTTATAAAGGACCCTACAAATCTTCCATCAAGCTCATCTAGCGTTAGGACCCTGCGATTTTGGAGCCAAGGCAAATACGGGGACCCTGAGAATTTGGAGCCAAGGCGGATACGGGTAATATCCTATAGTAACCTGGGTTTACATATATCTTCAATGTTTTTTCCACTTCAATGGTAATTGAATTAATTTATACATTCAACATTTCTTAAATTTCCTTCGGTGGTAATTGAATTTATTTATACCATATGCATCGACCAGTCTGTATCATTCTCTACTGCCACACTCCATTAATGCAGTAAAAGATCGAAGTGAAAATGTAAGATTGAAGCTAATATCAGTCAAATTATACACCTTCCCCCCTGTGATTCCAAGAGCCGACGAAGTTGTGATCTTCTTTTTAATTTTTATATTTGATTTATTTTAAATCGCAAATCCAACCTGTGAAATCTTTTAAGTAAAATTTGCAAAGAGGCTAAGCTTCTCCTCTATCAAAGGCTTTCCGTTCATTTTTTCCTCTAGCGAAGGTTTTCCACTCGATTTTTGATGGCGATTTTTTCTTAAATTTGCAAAGGCTCAAGATTCCTCCTCTAGCAGAGGATTTCCATTCAATTTTTCCTCTAACAGAGGCTTTCCATTCAAATTTTTATGGAGATTTTAAACTTTCCAAAAAAAATTATAATAGTGATCAAATATTATTTTAATTTTATCAACTTTAATTTATAAATACAAAGTATTTCAGAGTTGAAACTTGAAAGGCAAGGAAACACAAGTCTTGTTTTTGTTTTTCCACGTGGACTCATTATCACGAAATATTCTTGAATGGCATTACAACCATGTTTTCATAAATTCCCAGACTACCCTTCCAGTCATAACTGATATCAATGTCTGAACATCCATAGCCTTATGAATATCACAACATTGTAAACATACATATCCTTGTGATCAAATGCCAACATTACTTTCAAACACAGATTGATCGAATATGGCTAGAGAAAATTTACAATTCCTCAAAAAAATACATTGTAAACATACATATCTTTGTGATAAAATGCCAACATTGCTCTCAAAATGACTGGAGAAAATTTACAATTCCTCTTTACAATTTCTGTATAATCTTTTTTTTCTATTACCGAAAGGTTGGTTCGATTGCTCAGTAAGATTGGTAACATAAATTTCATCAAAAATTTCAAAATCTGTTCTCAAGGAATCCTTTGGAATTCTTAGTCACCTTGACAGCTGCAGCTGATCTTCAGTCTTTTTAAAATTTGGTATATATATCTATATATATATTACCAGGAGAGGTGGCACTGTCCCATAACAATTTTAGAAAGGAAAAAATATTCTCAATTGCAACTGGTTTCTTCTATTTCGACACAATTTTATTAATCACAAAACCAACCATCCCAGAATTGACAATCCAATTATCTCAATTGCAAAACAAGCCAATTGAATGAATCCATTACGTTATGGTTATACTTACTTTGAAGGGCATAACGAAACTAATTTTCTGGATTGCAAAACCCCAATTGAATCGATCAGTTACATTATGGTTACACTTACTTTGAAGGGTTGTAGCTGAAATCGTAATATTAGATGGTATAAAAAATGGATTAAGGTATTGAGATGTCTCCCAAGTCAGTTGGGTCATCAACTATATTTACCCTGAAACTGTTGTGCACCATGAGGTTTCAAACTCTTTTCAAGTATCAATCTCAATTCATATTAGTATGCCACCTTCAAGGATTCAAAAGTGAATAAAACAAGTATAAATGTATTTAACATTCTCGTTCCCATTATTTGATGAGTGTGCTTACAGTGTTTTGTGTAGTAACCTGTCATCCATTATCTTGATCATCCAATAAACACTTCTAGTTCCACCCCCATTGGCTCACCGCTTATATGTTTGTAGTTTCTCTATTTTTCAATGATACAATAAATCTGCATGTTCGGGATTTCTTTAAATCCATATCTCTCCCAAATATTTTTCCATCTCCCTTGATCATCTCAATAATTTTGAATCCAGAAGGCATTATTTTTCGGAATCCATAATGTCTGAGCATGAACCCTCAAATATAACAACTCGCACCATTCTTTATTCAAAATTTGACATAAAAATTCTTTATTCTAAGACATTTGTTATTCAAAATTTGAGATAAAAATTATGAATTACATGTCCTCCAAATTTTTTGAATATGAGTCTTCTTCCAAAACACTCTTGACATAACCATTGTATTTTATTTAGGCTAGAAAAAAATCAAGAATAACATTAAAAACAATGATAAGGATGGATTAATAAATGAAAATGCAACTGTTAAAAAAATTATGAATATGTAATGTATGTAAGTGAGAATTAAATAAAAGGTGGATTAATTTAAAAAAATTTAAAACAAGTAGCATGGATTTGTTAAAGAAATAAACTAATATAGAATACAGGTAACATTACAACAAGTATTTTATCATCAGGTAATTAGGCCAAAAGGCGTACACCTATTGGAAATGGGCACATTGAATGATACAACAAGTAGCATGGATACAACATATAAATAAACAAGTAGCATGATAAAACATATATATATATATATAAACAAGTAGCATGGATTTGCTAAATAAATAAACTAATATAACATACACGTAACATTACAACAAGTATTTTGTCTTTAGGTAATAATATGTTTAAACTATAAAAGATCAAATATAAAGAATACAAAAATAAAGATCAAATAGAAAGAATAAAAAAATATTGAAATTTGCAGAAATTTTGGCCTCCCTTTTGGACTTCACCGATTTGGTAAATTCCCTTTCATAGATCAGGTGTTATTAATGTTTAATAACACTTTGAACAATAAAGTAGGCCTATCTTTATACCTTGTGTGATTATGTTGTGATATTTTTCTATTAAAACATGACATGTTTTTTTTTTTTGTAAGTTAGAAGTTTGTATTAGAGCCTGAAAGAAAAATAAATTACATATGTCTATAGTGCCTAGTCAAATGTGGCAGCAGTGCCCTGATGGGAAACCACCACTGCCACTTGTCCAAAATAAAAGATTAAAACATGCAAAAAAAATAGACTACATTGCCACACAGGGCGAAATGTTGATTGCTAAACTAAGCAGAAAAACCATAGACCAAACTCCCCAGAGCCTACTAGCCTCCCATGGCTACCGAGATAAAAAAGAAAACAAAAACCTGGAGCATAATTAACTAAAAACCTGGATCGAGCCGTGGCCTAGCGAAGGCTTGGCGCACTTGCGATTTTCCTCTGTCGATCTTGTCTCAATCCGCGATGGCTTGTTGGAGGTCCTGTAGGAAGGACATCAAAAGGTCCACACGACTCCAATGTTCTGATTCCTTGATTTGCAGCTCGATCAAGGCGGACTTGACATCTCTTAAACCCCTCTTGAGGTCGTCCAAGGAATCCATGATAGCTTCTATGTTTTCACACTTGTCACAAGTTGAACGGAGTGGGGGGGACATCAGAGAGTCGAAAGAGGAAGAAGGATAAATGGAGGGAGTAGAGGAAGCGACAGGGGGTGGAGGAGGAGGGTGGCGAGGGGGAGAACTTGGAGGTGGTGGGAAGGAGGAGGGTGGCGAGGGGGAGAACTTGGAGGTGGTGGGAGGCGAGGAGGGGAGGGGGGTGGAGGCGCGAAGCACAACAAATTTCTGAAGTTATCAAACCACTCAAATATGCATGTGTAAGGATTCGAGGTGGTCTCATGAAGAGGTTGAGCAGGGGTGGGATCTTCAACGAGATTCAACAAGGGAATTCCTTTGGATTTAGGGGGAGGGTCAGAGTTGGGTGCCTCCCTTCCTCTGGCCGCATATCGAGAAACCCCTCTTTTGGACTTTCCTCTAGGACGGGGCATGGCGGTGGCTACAGTCGACCTGGGATGGAGAGCGAAGAGGAGGTGCAAGACAAAGGACCAGACCAACAGAAACCCCTCTTTTGGACTTTCCTCTAGGACGGGGCATGGCGGTGGCTACAGTCGACCTGGGATGGAGAGCGAAGAGGAGGTGCAAGACAAAGGACCAGACCAACAAACCCTGTGATGAGAGGCATGAACCAGAAGTCTGGGAAACCAAGTGGACGTCACACTGGCAAGGGAGGAGAAAATTGAAAAACCAGGGAGAGATGGAAATGGAGACACTGAAGGAACAAATGAAGTTCATCATGCTCGAGCCTAACCTTGTGGGCATCATTGTTGAGGTGCAGATGGGACTGTGGAGGCATCTTGCCAAGCTCCATGAAAACTACTACACCACTGAGCATCCTGAGCATGAGAAAAGTTGGACGCAATATCTTATCAGACCTCTGCAACCGAGGTCTGATAAGATATTGTTTATGGCTCAACATTCAGCAGAGTTGTGTGAGTTGGTCTTGTGAAAAGTTCACCAAACCATCGTTGTAGGTGCCAACAAGGAAAGGTTAAGGTTGAGGCTGAGAATTATGCGGGTTGGCAGACTGGGTTTGATTTGGCGAATATCGGGTTTGAGGGGATACCTTACGTTCTAAGACCAAGGCTCGTAAGAATGCCTTGTCCAGAGAGGAACTGTCAAAAAGATCTACCTCCT
>CBVK0102739718.1:0-16118 GCA_900067695.1 Picea abies
AAAGTGAAATTTGTCACTTTTAGCCTAAAGTGACTATTTATTCACTAAGTGGGTGAATGAAGGGACATAAAGTGAACTTAGGAAACTTAACCCAAAGTGAGTTTTGAGGTGAGATTCTTTTGGAGAGATCTCAACCTTTGTTTAGAGATAGTTTGGAGTGATCCTAGCCATTCATATTTTCGGTTTCCTTATGATGGTTCAAGAGGGGTGTAAGGGGCCAAGAGAGGCTCATTCCTTCATTTGTTCACCAAGAGAGTTGGGAGAGGAGTAAAAGGACGAGGATGAAGGCTATGGATGAGGGAAGCTTGGGCGCCTTCTTTTATGGAGGATTCATGGAGGCTTAGGCCCTCTATTATTTGTGGTGTGTGGTCTAGCTTTAAGGAGGGCGCTTACATAGGAGGCATTAGCTATACTTGGACGATCATAGATCTGTCAGTTTCATTGGAGAGGTAGCACACAACAACTTGTTTGTGTGCAAGGGATTCTTCATTAGTGGAAAGAGGATCAAGGGCGCATTGTTTCAATGAGATAGGCAACAAAGGAAGAGGGCGCACTTCACTTGGGCGCATATCTTCTTGGAACTCCAAAGCATCTCGAGAGGAGTTGCTATTGTATCAGGGTCCATTGTATTTGCTTACTTGTTGTATCTCATGCTTTAGACATCACTTATATATACTTTCATTCTAAACTGGTTTTCCACGGGGGGGTTTTATCGAGGGTTGTGTTGACCAAAAATACCTGTGATCAATTTTCATGTATGCTTAGTTGTTTAGATCAACATTAGGAGCTTGTAAAGATCCTAGTGGAGTGTTACTTGTTTTGAGTTATATTGCATGTCCTAACCACTGGTTACGAAAACACTTGCAAGGGCATCCCAAAGAACACTTACCCATCAGTTTGAAGGTAGAAAAGTACCTGACTGTTTGCTGTCCAAAACAGCAGCAAAGGACAGTTTTGTTGACATAACTTAGAGCCCAACAAGAGGTGATAAGACAAGCCTGTTGGGCAGCCCTCATAGTTCCTCAAAAAATCTACAGCTCCATAACCATCAAATATGCAACCAAGGGTGATCAACAAGGCATGCACTTGTGAGAAGACCACCAAACCAGCAAGCGCAATCATCCAACCAAGGAGAAGTAAGATTCCCCCAACCAAAGACCTCCATCAGATGATCCAATGCAATGAAGAGAAAGGGCTCCATGAAGATGATTCGCTCCAAGTTGGTCCAAATCTCCAGGATACCAGCTGCAAATCTCCATCAATGTGATGAAAATCACAATGTGGGACCTTATACAAGATGAGGCGTAACAATGCTCTCTACTATCACTCAAGATTACTGTCTCTGATCTGGACATGTCCTTGACAAACGTTACAAACCAATTATTTCTTTCAGTCGTATGTTTTGAAGCTCTGGTATCAAAAAACCAATCAACTGAAGACTTACCTCCCTTCTGAGAAGCAACAGATGCATAGATTCTTGTTCCTCATTTTCTGCAAGGTTTGCCTCTGTTTTGCTAGGCTGCCTTGGTTGTGTTCATCATCCCACAATCTCTTCCTGCATTCTCTCTCCAGATCACCTAGTTTACCACATTATTAGCTCTCCAAATTTTTAAAACCACTAGATTTGTCAACGGGGTCGTGGTTCAGTGGTGAAGATGATGGCATGTCAGGCCACTCACCAAGTTTCAATACTGTTGGAGATACGAATAAGCAGTTAGTGCCAAGTACAAGTCCTGGACACAGAATAGTACCACCTGTCGTGGCAACTTAGTGGGATGAAAGTCCCTATGATCATTGGTTTTCCCCTAGAGGGCCATTTTGCCCTCATAAATGAGCCACTTGTGGTGCCCAATGTCTTTGGGCCAGTTGTAATGCTTTAGGGCTAGTTGTAATACTTCTTTTGAGTTTGAAGGAAACACTTGAAAAAAATCATTAGGTTTTCATGTATTTGTGTATCTATAGTAGTTTTACTTCCATTATTTTCTCCTCCTTGCTGCTACTTGCTCTTGGCTTTAAAATATCCTGCAAAAGGATTTTTTGGATGCTTTTCCACTGCTACTGAACTGCTTTTTCCACCTCTCCTTCTGCAATATCTTCTCAAAAGTGATTTCAAGGTTCATAAGTAATGTTGAGAGTCTCAACGAAGTTTTCAAAGGATGCAGGCAGACTGTTTAAGGTAATGACCACTTTGTTCTCTTTATCATAGATGTCCATCAATTTTAGTAGGTTATTTGAAATTAAATCCCCTTCCTACATTTTCATTGAAAAAACGCAACTTTAAGGTAAAATGCCTTACTTTTAATTGAAGTTTCACACAACTTTGTTAATCCCTTCTACACTTTGTGTTTATGTGTCACATCCTGTACTTGTGGGAGCATATCATCTATCACAGAAAGTTTTATCAGTGTCACTGCTTCCCTGTTCTTGGATTCAAATTCCTCCTGTCCCTCATCTTTGGGATCCCTCGGGCCTCACCACCTTGGCTGTCACCACTCGCAACAAACACATGTACTCAAAAGTAACAGTGATATGCTGCTTCCACACATGATAGTTATGGCCATTAAACTTCTGAGTGGGATCAAACATGATATTAGAAAGGCTCACCATCTTTTTCATTATAGATCAATCTTATCGCTTAATGCCTAAATTTAAATTTTTATTTTTACATAAAATCTTCCAACCTGAGAACACCAAGTAAAATTTTAAAGGTTATCCAATTCTGGTCAAATGTTAAAACCAACATGCTGCTGCACTTTGCTTCTACCGAGACATTAATTATTTCTATCATCATGATTCCTGTTGCCCACTCTGCCCTCAAACTAGCTGTTTGCCAACATCAAACAGAATTGGAATATCTTTCGAAAATATCTTTTAGTGAAAGTCACATCTGACTACCAGAATCTCATCTGTTCACCACCATATTTATCATATATGTGTATGTATATAATACAACACAGGAAAAATCTGGATTTGGAAAAACTGAATACGACCAAAATATGGGAGTATACTACAAAATCTCATTTAAAAAAAAACCAAATATTGCCAAAATATGACTCAATACAATATGATACGACAAAATATGACTGAATGCATACAATATGACCAATGATATGACAACTGAGATATGTTGAAATTTGATCAATGATATTTAGATTGTGTTTTCTATACATATGGTCAGATATGGCTGTATTTGTATTTGGGCTGTATTTCTGTATCTAAAGGCCAGCTATAGCCATATGTGTAATGATGTTTGCCATTACTGTGATCTGAACAGATTGTCGTTGAATATTTTGCACCGTCGCCCTTGTCTTCTAGATAAAATTGCTTGGGAAATGTTGGAGTGCTGACTGAGCCATAGGTTGTTCCCGTTATTAGAAATTCTCAGCTGTCCCTGCCAAACTCCATGCTTGCAAGCCTGCACACGAATATGCCTATCCAGACCACCGCTGCTAGACCTTCTACCATTCTGTGCATGAATGTTTGCCTCACATATGCCTCCAAAACTGTCAGATAATGTTGTCATTGACTTCTGTTTGTGATGTTTAATTAATGATTCAATTTCTCTATGTTTTAGTTTTTCAAATTTTTCTTCTTTTCCTAAAGCTTAAAGCTTTACTAAGTATTAATATATTAGAACCTTTTCAGTTAAATATATTAACACTTATCTTTGAACTGTCACGCCTTGCTATGTTTGTTGGCCTCCGCTCCAGTGTCCTATGCCTAGATTCTGCATACCTGTGTGCCAAACTTCTTTGTCACACTCACATGATTATGTGTTCACGATGTCTTCTTCCTCACTGTTAATCCCAGATGCCAATGCTGTACCTTTGGCTTTGATACCATAAGAAAGTTGCACATACACACACATAGTACTTGCAGAGAGAGAGAGAGAGAGAGAGAGAGAGAGAGAGAGAGAGAGAGAGAGAGGAGATATTTGATCTTATTATTCATCTTATTATGATCAATGAAATGACGAGTCTCGTGAGAAGTTAGACAACCACCACTGCACAACTTTAAAATGACATGAGACACATAATTAAACACTCAAGTCATTTTACAAAGTAACTTTATTAAATACTTACAACTCAAAAGTCCTAAGCTATGTAATAATACATGATATGAACATTATCATACATAAATTTGTCATGTTAGCACATTAAGGATTCATTCTGTGCAATTATTCCATGCAAAACAAAAGATACCTACAATTTGATTTTGGGTCAAGACCTCTTTTCTTATTGATGAATGCTAAATATTCATGGAGAACTGTTACTAGGATCTCTGTGCATGTCGTTAATATTCTTCCCTATTTATGCATGAGCCTTTTCTTATATCATATAGAGGTATTCTTCTCACTGGATGCCATGTCTTTTAATTATGACTTCATAATAAGTCACGGTACCATCTTAATCACTTGTTAGTTGCAATTATATTCGTTATAACCTCTTGAGATTTTTTCTAGCCTTCAATATATAGAGCCATGGCCTTGGTGGAGACAGTGATGCTTTGTTTAGGTACTTTGGTCTGTGCTTTGTGCTCCACTGTATGCTTCTATCCACACACCATGAATTTTGGTGCATTCATATGCAACTTCAGCGTCTATTTTGTAATGCTGGTCCATACCTTCTGTTGCTTAGTTCATCTCCTGCAGTGCCAGTCAATCCTGTACTATATCATTGGTCTGGAGTCTGGACTCTATTCATCCTCATTAGTGGGTTCTAACAGTGGTCTACTGTATACATTGATGCATTGGTTATTTAACACACAAGAATAAGCAAGTTTGTTCATAAAATTCTGATTATCTTTGGTAGAAGGGAAAATTTGGGATTTTGATTAAGTTCCATTTTACTTATCCAGCTTCTATTTGTTCATGCTTGTTTTGCCTACCTCTGGTTGGCAAAAGGTTCAGATCAAATGTTTGTTGCACTGAGAGAAGTGAGTTTCTCTTACAGCCTAGTTGGATGAGATGTGTAAAATGTGTATGTCTGTTACACTAATAAAATACAATGGAAGATGCCAAATATTAAAAAGAAGAAAGCAAGAAAGAGTGGATGAAATAACAATAATAACAATAATAAATTAGCATAGATCCATCTTAACCCCAATCTTTTCAGCACTGAGAGATTTGCACCTCGTTTTCTTTTTTGATCCCTCATGGTGCTTAAAAGATCCGGGGTTAAGATGGATGGATCTATGCTAGTTTGGTAATGTTCAGTAGGCATACCTCAAGTTTGCCACATATATTAGCCTTTTATTACTTTGTCTACACTGCTAGTTCTGAAAGTAGTGATAGTGGTATTTTGGGCCTCATGTTTTGAGTTCTAGGCTTACAATAACTAATTTTTGATTGGTATCATAGGGCCACTGTTGATAAGGCAGGAGGTTTTCAATCTGGCAAATGGCATCTTGATTAGGGAGGAGGCTCAACGAGTAGTTCTTGGTGGAGACATGCCAGAATCAGTTCCAAGGCTTTCAAGAGTAAATCAGAAACTTGCTGAAGGTGTGTTGCATATTTGTTTGACTTGTTGGTAATAACATAGACTGTCAGAAAGGAAATTGTTAACAGATCATTTTTGTTGTTTTCAGAGTTTTGTGTTTTTCTCTTTTAGAAGTAGTTTTTTATGGTGGGCAGTGGCAGCAAATTGCAAATAATAACTGTTGTGGTTTTTGATTCTATTGATGATTGCACATTCCCTTGTCTATGGTGGAGAGATCTGGGAATAGGGAACTTTGCCTCTCTTTCTGTTGTGTTTGCAAGGTTATGATAGCTTTCCCTTATCCCCTTTTGGAATTCCTTGCAGTAATCCCTTCTGTACTTCATTGCTTGTTACATGATATGTAATTATGCACTACTTGATTCCTTATGTTCAAACGCCAAGGTATACCCATCTGGTAGTTGTGGACTTCTGTCATTATTATTAAGTTATTTCCCATGTGTGCTTTGCAGGTAGTTACCCAGTCGCTTGGTCTGTCTGTTTGATCTCATTCTCTTGATTCTGCTGTAAATGCTGGAATTCATTTGTAACCCTGCTTGTTTGAAGACATAACAGCATCTCTGTCTAGTCCCTTTTGCTCATAACAACTTGGAATTTCAGAAACTGAACATTGCACCATGTTCAGTGCAAAAAAACATGTCCGTACTTAATACTTATCCCAGAAAAAAAATTGCACGACTGTTAGGACCATTCAGAGTAATATAGTTAGAAGATGATCACCTTAAATTGGACACACCCTGAGCATATAACTAGCAGACAGTTACCCAGTCGCTTGGTCTGTCTGTTTGATCTCATTCTCTTGATTCTGCTGTAAATGCTGGAATTCATTTTGTAACCCTGCTTGTTTGAAGACATAACAGCATCTCTGTCTAGTCCCTTTTGCTCATAACAACTTGGAATTTCAGAAACTGAACATTGCACCATGTTCAGTGCAAAAAAACATGTCAGTACTTAATACTTATCCCAGAAAAAAAATTGCGCGACTGTTAGGACCATTCAGAGTAATATAGTTAGAAGATGATCACCTTAAATTGGACACACCCTGATCATATAACTAGCAGAGTATAAAGGTGAACGATGAAAAGCTATACAACAAATCGTTACAAATGTCATCGAATTCAAAGAGTGCATAAAAATCTGATTAAAATCTTGCTTGTAAGCATCTTCTAAAAGGAGCCTTCAAGACTGTAACCATGGCCATTACATATGCAGGAATTATACTATTTATAGTCCCATAGACACTTATCATCCATGGGCCAAATCTTGATTCAATCTTAGAGTGGTATTCACTAGTTATGTGGCAATATTGCGTATCATTTGTTCTTCACTACATGCTAGGGTTTCCTATTTTCTCAATAGTTGGGCTTGGGCCACATGCTCTTGTAGAGGCTTGAGAATTTCTTCAATTTGGCTAGCCAATTTCAGAATAGATTAGTTTTTATTTTTTTGCTTGAATTTTAACCAAGCATCCAGTCTCCTAGCTAGTTCTTCAAGTTGCGACGCCCATGATGAAAGTGTTGTAGCACATTCATTGAAGACAAATGCATTTATATAATGATACCCACTTACCATGTACATAGTGCCTTTAATACTGATTTGACTATCAATTTTAGAATGAGGTGAGGCATTCCTCGCTTTGGTATTTATAGTTCTTGCAATTTTTTCTATAAGTTATAGAAAAAGTGACCGTGTGTGCCCTCCAAGGCCATGTATCCAACTTAAATATGTTTTGCATCAATCATTCATTTGACTTCGAGGCTTTGCTTGTGTGGAGCATAATTGTCAGAACTAGCATTGAACCGGAATTGGAACTAGTATAAGAACTAGTATTAAAATTTGGTGGACCAAATAATACATACAATTTTCAAATTTTGATATATAGATATATATATTCATGTACATTAATGGAAATCCAAACCATTATACACCAAAGATGCATAGTTTTCTCATATATATGGCACACAAAGGTGAAATACCAAAATTGCACCAAGATATAAGTTCTGAGATACAGATCATTGAAGTTTTGCAAGAAAGTACATAAACATTGCGGCTCTAAATGGCACAATGTTGAGGTAGATCTAAAGCGTAAGCTTCCCCTATTGATCTCAGTTTTCACCGCTGATGGGTTGTGCTACTTGAATCTCCCCAGTGCCAGCTTTGCCTTCTAGGCTCAAGATCATCTCATCTGTCATTTACCTCACCATTAACCTAAATTGAAACAACAAAAGGAGTCTACGGCTCCCAAGCCTAATCCCTGATCCATCTTAGTCTTGCTTCATTCTCATGAACCGGTTCCTCGGCAAGATGTGCTTCCCAAGACCCTTAATGTTTATCCATTGTGATCGGTGGCCAATCTAAGCTCTCTTGCCTCTCTTTAGTGGTAGCCTTGGCTCATCCTCGACCTTTCATTCTAAGGGACATGGAGATTGAAAATGGATGGACAGTTCAAATAAGCAAGCGGATGGAACCCAAGTCCCTTTCTTGGGTGGAGCAACAACTTAGAGATTCTAGGCCTAAGGCGCGTCCAAAATCTTACAAGGTGTGGTGATGCGCTTGCTTGAGAGATGTGCTTTCCAATTGAGTGATTTTGTGTCCATCCACAATTTTAGTAGCCTGAGTATGGGGTTAATCTCAAAATGAAGCTTTCTTTTGTGCCTTGGAATGTTAAACGGATGATTATCCAATTTGGAAAATGTATGTTAGAGATATGTTGTGTAAAGTCAAGCTCGATGTGGTTTTCCTTCAAGAAGTTAAGTTTGTTTGTTTTGAGTTGTGATGTTGGATGAGCTATTGTTGGAAGGGACCCTATTGAACTTCGGAGCACTCCCAGGGGAGTGGTGAGGTGGTTGTAGCTCTTTCTTCCTTTTTGCATAGTTTTGTGGGTCACAATTTTGATCAAGACATGTTGTTAGGGTTTTGTTCCATTTATGCTCCCAACTCTAGTACTAGCAAGTGCATTCTTTAGGATTGGAGGGCTTCCTGACTCCTAGCTAGGGAATGGATCATTGGTGGGGATTTTAATATGGTTGAGTGGTCAGGTGACAAAGATGGTGGTGTTGGTAGTGTTATGTTCGGATTGGAGAGGCAAGCATGGTCTTGATGCAGGGCTTCTTTATAGGTGTTTGACCCTAACTGGAGAAAGAGGGATTTGGATTATGGGGGTTGGTTCATGCGGTGCAGATTTTTTCAAGGTATAGATAGGGTTTAGGTGTGATTGGATTGATTCTATGGGCCCCATGATGGGTTAGTCTTCTCTGCGAAACTTCAACTAGTCGATGTGTTGATGGATACTATAGGGGGTGATCATTTTCCCATTCAGAGTACCATCTCACTTGGGCATTAGGATGATTCTTCTTCATTCCTTTTCAAGTTGAATGTTTTGTACCTGAAATCTCCAGATTTCAAATCTTTAATCCATTGGGTGTGGAATCTTTTCCCTCGACCACAAGGGGATAGAAGATGGTTGATTTGGTGGGATGCAACCTTTTGCTGCACCGTCAAGTTCATGCAAGGATGGGGATAGTTGATTGATCGTGAGCAAAGGAAGGAGTTGAAGGATGCTTGAAACACCTTGAATAGGTTCGAGTATTCTTGAAGGAGGATTTGCACAACACCTCTACAAGAGGAAGCAGTGCAATGGGAGATGATTGTATGGAGTGAGGAGTATATTGACATGGATGCTAGGGTTTGTGCACACCTCCAGTGGATCAATGGAAGGGATGTGGGCTCTAAATTCTATTTTGATTTGTTTAAGCATAGAGGCTTTGCTGATTAGTTACTTGGCCTTCGTTGAGAGGATGGGTTATTGGAAGAAGACACCTCCAGGACAAAGAATGGTTTGGCTTTTATTTTCCAACGATTTTTTTAGCTTATCCTCTTACGAACTTTGTTTCGGAAGCTACCTGAGCCTACTACCACGTGATCGCTAGTAAGATTAGTGTGGCAAATAGGGATTCCTGTTGGAAGCTATGCTTTCCAAGGAGGAACTCTTTGAAGTCCTTTTCTCTCTAGATACTAGTAAGTCACCCAACATTGATGGATTGCCTTGTGATTTTTTCAAGGCAATTTAGGATACTATTGGTGGGGACCTTTACTACATGGCCAATGGGGCCTTTTCTTTTGTTAACTTGACAACTTCTCTTAATCAGGGGGTTATCAAGTTGATCTCTAAGAATGCATCCCATGACACTGTTGGGGATGGAGGCCTATTATGCTTCTTAGTGTCTCCTACAAGATTTTGGCTAAAGCCCCTGCACTTCGAATGTGTAGAGTGGCTTCACAGGTTTTTCAAAAGGGGTAGACAAGATTCTAAAGAGTAGGTTCATCCGTGATTCTGTAATTTTTGCATGGGAGGCAATGGAGTGGGCTAGGGAGATTGGACAAGACTCCTTGTTTCTCAAGATTGATTTAGACAAAGCCTATGATAAGGTTGATTGGACCTTTATTCGGGGATTGGAGTTTGGGGTGTTGTTTCTTTAGTGCCTTGGTTTTGGCCCAAATTGTGTTGCCTTGTTACATACTCTCTTCTCTAATGCTTCAACTTTTTTTTAGTGAACAACACCTTTAGTGATTGTATCCCACTGTATCACTTGATTAGGCAAGGGTGCCCTCTTGCCCCTTATTTATATGTTTTAATTGTTGATGCCCTGCAGTACTTACTAGAGTTGGCTATGATGGAAGGAAGAATTCGAGATATTTCTCTTTTGGATGGTTCTGAAATGGTTAAGAATCATTTTGCTAAAGACTCTCCTTCGTCGGTGCACCTGGATCAAAATATAGTGGAGGCTACTAGGGGTTGCTTAAATATTTTTTTCATTTCTTCTGGGGGCAGTGGCTAGTGAATGAAAAATCAACTATTGGTTGGTTGGGCTTGATGTTACACCAGCTTGGATCTTGTCTTTATGGAATTGGGTCAAACCTGGGGTGATTGTTCATTATCTAGGGATTCCGTTTGGTACCGATCTTTCAAGTGTTGATATGTGGAATTGGTGTCTAGAGTGACTTCATTCCAAGCTTCTTATTTGGCAATGTAAGGATCTTCCCTTTGTAGGTAAGCTTAAAGTTGTTTTGCATATTCTTCAAGCCTCCCACATCATTTATGTGTGTGTTGGCTCTCGAACAAGGTGCAATTCAAAAGGTTGGAGCAGAGCCTCATGTTTTTTCTTTGGTCCAAGTATAGAGAGTATTGCTTATGGTTCATTGGGAAGTTTGCACCATGCCTAAAGAGGATAGTGGTCTAGATCTTATTGATGTTGTGACTCATGGTCGTATTTTGGTCACAAAATGGATAGTCAAATGCCTTGAATGTTTTGCCTCATGGCAGATTATTTTGGAGAGATTGGGAATGGAGATCCGAGGTGCTGTTTCATTAGTATGATACTAGAAAGCTTTACTCTCTTCTACATCAGAAGCACTTGTTATTCCTTGTTTGGAATGCTAGATGGACATCTTCTAAGCCAGAGGTTAGGTGGATTCATTGGTTGTGTAGTCTTTGGTCGCTTTGACTCAATTATAAGCTCTAATTTTTTTCCTAGCTAGTTGTTTATAAGGGTTGCCTTCCAAAGCCCGCATTGCCAAAAGCGGGTTGACAAATGGTCTTGGCCTTTATCGTAATTGCTCAGAGACCTTGAAGCACATTCTATGGGAGCGAAAGTATGCTAGAACTTGTTGGAAATATGTTCAAGATCGTCACTAGGTTCCGTTTCAAGGTCAGCTTCATTGGTGCAGAGTATTGTTTGGTGACTTGTGATCCATGGTTCTTTCTCCTTTCACGAGCATTTGGGACAGTCTTTGTATTACTGCTTTATTGACCATCTGGAAGTTAAGGTGCAAATATGTGTTTTCGGATGAGGTTAATTCGATCCAATCCTTTTGTCACTCTTGGCGAGAAGAGGTATGTATGCCATCAGTTCGATCCACTCTTTTTTTAACTCTTGGCAAGAAGAGGTATGTATGCAATTGTCTGGTAAAGGCTATCTTCTAATTAAGGATGCCAAAGAGTTTAATATATTAGCTTACTTCGTATTTATTGCAGCTTTACTAGCTATAAGGAAGATATCAGCCTCCACTATATCATCTTTTGATGGTCTTAAGAAATTCAAATTAATTCATCAAAATTTGACATATTTATTCCAAAAACATGCATCTATAATGACTGCAAAACTCAAATAATTATCAAACCATGCTAAAAATCAGCTACTAGTGTTCAATAATGAACTTATTCACAAATACAGCTACCCTAACCTAACCTATGCAAGAGACAGAGGATTAGGTGAAATCGTATTTCCAGTGTAACCTTAAACCAACCAAAGGATCACATCAGAAGCGTGAGATCTTTCATTGAGTTCTAGGATGAACCAAAGTAAGGGCATTGTCTATTGTATCAAAAAATGTGCCAATGTTTCAAACTCTCTAAATCTGAAAGGAGATGAAATCCCAAACTCCGTGCCTTTCAAGAGCAATGTAGACACTTGATTCTTCAGATAATATGAACTCCTGCCAACTGACTCCATTCAAACTTTAATAGGATTATTGTGGATTGGGATTGCATTTTTCCTGCCATTGGGAAATTCATTGGGCGAACTAGTGGGATTGAACATTACAATGAGAGGTGGCATCAAGAAGGATTTGATACTCTTTTGTTTCTCTCCATGGTGATCATTGATAACACACAACCCACTAGCATGCAAATGCTCAGTCATAATAGGCGGACAAAACCTCGCTTTTTTATGCTGCTCTTCCAGATCAACAAAACAGGGTTGTATGCTTATCGTTGTACAAATCATTTCATCCCTATTTTCTTCAATAGATTCACATGATTCATAAGAAAGACAGGGAGAAGAAAAGATTTTATCATTATCATTATCATTCTCTGGCATTTGATCAACATCACCAATTAGACCTTGAGCAATACTGGGATCTTCAATGGGAACTAAAAGGTTTTCAACACAATCAACTTCTATGTTTGTATCATCTTCCTCGAAAACTTGTGTTGTCTATTGAAAAACATAGCATCCATCTTCTAAATGGGAATCCTTGCATGCTCTGCATCAGCGTGAGTTCTTTGACCTAGCAGTGCCTGAAGATTTGCATGGTAAAGTCTGTTGCTATGGGTTAAGATATTTTTCTTCCTCATCACATCCTAAATCAGTGTAATCTTGATCAAGCTCCTCTTTTGCATATGCAGTGATAATTTTCTCTGTCTTTAGCGATAATGTATGTCGTGATGTTTTTAAATCTTTGGGTTGCACTTTTCTCAAGCAAGAACCAAGCGCTAGATCAAGATCAAGAGCATTGGCATAGATTGTTATAGCAACAACCTCATCTCCCTCTCTCCGAATGTGAGCAAACGCATGCAATTGTGGATCTGTATTGCTCTATCCACCATTGCATTTGAGAATCGATGACCAATATGAAGAGGTCATTGCATGTAAACTGTCCCAACCTTTCAATCATGGAGTTGCTAGGTCAGATCTTTGCCTTTAACAAAACTTCTTGCTCTCACCACCCATACAAGCAGTAGGGCTTTAAACTCGAAAGGAAAAAAAGGCATCTTTCCTTGGTGGAGTCATCGGATGAGATGAAAGATCTCCAACAAATATTTCTCATCAAAGTTGTTGTAGTTGATCTACTGATTCCAAGGACCAAGGCATAGTCCCTACCAATGGTGCCCAAAAACTATTAACTCCCAAAATGAGCCTTGGGCGAATTTTTCAGGAGCAAAGGACCTATCACCTTCTGAGATCCTCTTGCTTTGGGTTGGTTCATGCCAACATCAAGGGGGTATCCCTATCTCTGCCTATGATCCCTGGATTGAGTCAATGAAAGCAAACTGGGTCAATTAGTAGGTAACATACAAAGGTAAAACTAGCAATTTGTGGAGGGATCTAGGAAACTAGTGCTTGTCTTAGGTCATGGAGTCAAATGAAAGCAAAAGCAAGTGTGTGATGATGAAGAATCCCGATGAGGCATCAGCATGGAATGAATCTGATTGGTTAGAGGTGTGCTAATCTCTACTGTTAGTGCTGGCCAAAACTCTATCTTGGTCATCCAAATTCCTAACGAGGAAAGAGAATTTTACCCTACAAAACCTCAGGGTTGAGAACACACTCGGATTTGTAACAACTTCACTCTAAAGGGGGAAGAGATATCCACAAGATTTAGTAAAACTCACTGGCAGGACTGAAAGAGAGAGTTGCAAGTATTAATGATAAAGATCATAACACAAGAGAGTGAAAGAGATGCAGACTAAAATACTGATGTTTTGTTCATTTTCCAGACTTTGATGATTACAAGTAAAAAACCAAACTCCAATCTCAATAAAAGAGATGAAACACTCTCAAATCTAACCGCAATACAATGAAAATTCAGCTGTTAAATAACCCCCCATCTCCTGGAAAACTGCACCCTACCTGCTGTTCCCACTCTGAAAATAGAATACAGATCTGCTGTACCATTCCACCATCTGATCATGCATGAATTCACTGCTATTCATCCACTACATACACAAGTCCAAAACTAGAGTGAAGAGTGAGATACATGGAGGGACCACCAAACTTAGGAAAACTCTCAAAATAGAGACTCTATCCTCCCTTCTACATGCTTTACTTAACGAATAGAAAAAAGGGGTATTCTGGACTGTGCCTTCTCCATCCTTCAGGCCTATATTTTTACACATAGATGCTCCCTGTGCATGTGATAACAACCTAGACCACAGATAGGGCTATTCTGAGCTGTGCCCTGCTCCATGTGATCATCATTATGAAGCCTGCTTCATACCACGACACCTGCAGGAGGGGGTGTAACAGCTCAAGCAAACATACTTCATCTGGTAGGGAAAGCTCCCACGAACAACATTTCATGTAAGTTTATCACAAGTTCAATGGTAAATGCCTCTATGCTGCTGCCAAAAGCAGATTTAAGGCTTAACATCTCTCAACTGATGTTCCTTCACATGGCTGAAGTGAAAATGACCAAAATCTAGAGAATGGATGTTCTCATAAAGGTTTATTTATCATGCTTGAAACACCCAGCACATTCCAACAATGAGTCATGGTTGATTCCTAACTTCTAAGAATAAAGCTGGTAAGAAAGTGTTAACTGTGTTCATTAGGCTAGCTGTAATTAAAACTCAGCACGGCATCGATTTGATTCCTCGTTGTCGAAATTGTCTTCCTGCTGTGGTAATATCCTGTAGCTTTCATCCTCCTGATTGTTGTTTTCTTATTTGCCCAACACCCAAGACAGCCTTCTCATGATTCCTTTCCATGGTTGTCCATTGGTTGAAGGCTACTGCATAAATTTGTACTCACTTTCTCTGCTGGACAACACCCTGTAGCTTTGCTGCCATAAGCTATAATACACAACCTCAAGGAGAAAACTGTAAAAACTCATCAATTACCTCTTCTGATGCTGTTTATATTTGTAATCACTTTCTCTGCTGGACAACACCCTGTAGCTTTGCTGCCATAAGCTATAATACACAACCTCAAGGAGAAAACTGTAAAAACTCATCAATTACCTCTTCTGATGCTGTTTGAAACTTGTCACTATTATCCAGTTTACCAAAAAATTGATACATGGAATATCAGGCTCATACTTCATAGAACACAGGTTTACACTCTGCTGCAACCACCAAAGTCATGATGGAATTTAAGTTTCTATCCCTGGTGCCATAACTTTCAAGTGTAAACACTTAAGAGAGAGCACCATTTTATCATGCTTCAACTGTATTAACTATCTCCTTTGTCCATGAATAGATCCTACATCATTCTTATCTGATTTGATTTGTGCTCTTAGTGTAAGCCCACAACGAAACTTAGGCAACCATGCAAATCTTGGTGCCTTACAGCTAGGTATATGCCTCAAAACTGTTCGACAACACAGGTATTCCAACAGAGGATGAAAACCTTCAGTGACCACTCACACAACCAGATCAAAGATCAACACGCTGATGTTTTTATGTGGTAAAAGCCCTATGGGAAAACATCCACAACCCCATCCAACGTGGCCACTTGGAGCAATTTATTAATGCAAAAGAAAAAAAATTACAGAGAGATTTACAAGAGAGTTTCTCACAATTTATCATCGATAAATGACCCTCCACGCTCTTTAAATAGAGATCATGGATCAATAGGGTGTTAAGCTACAAATCAATGTAGCCGTTAAGATCGAGGAGAATATGAGCCGTAGGATCACTCTCTGTCGGGAACATACTATGATCGCCGGGTTACCTAACTACAAAAGCGTACTAAAGAAACACACTAAGAAACATACTTTTACCTAACGACACATTAGACCAAGTTGATCTTAAATAACTCCTAAGTGTCTAAATATCCTAACATTCCCCCTTAAGAACAATTTGTGATAGGATTGAAGGATTTACAAAGGCGACACAATAGGAGAAGGAAGGAGGCATTATAGCCTATCCCCCCTTAATTACAACTTCCTGAACTCCTAACGTAGATTGAAGTTTGGAAAAATTTGGTTCTGTAAGAGACTTTGTGAAAATGTCTGCAATTTGATCTTCTGTAGGGCAAAATAACAATTCAATAACTCGATCATGAATGAGTTTTCTGATGAAGTGCATGTGTAGCTCGATGTGTTTGTTGCATTGATGTTGAA
>CBVK0102739732.1:0-28872 GCA_900067695.1 Picea abies
TTTAAAGGCTTGATGTTTAACCCCCCATGGTGATAAAGACAGGGAAAGCTTGGGCAAACCCACAAAATGCACTTATACTAAGTTTCTGAGAAAATATGATTTTGTGCTCACCAAATAAAGACCGCGCATAGATGAATAGCTAGAGAGAGGGTGCCCAGATCTATGGTTGACAAGTCTTTATGGACCCCCTTGACAGTTCTACCTTTAACGGGGGGGGTCTGGAATCGGAGATAACGAAGGCACACATCTAAATGGCTGAGGCACCAGTGCCTTCATTAATGACTGAGATTGAATCCTGGACCCCCCCGACCATTCTACTTTTAATGGTAAGGAGGGGGTCCGAAATTTTGTTTAAACATCAGGCACAGATCTATGGACGAGAAGAAAGAACACAAATCGACGACTGATGGTGTTTTTTGGACCCCCCTGACCGTTCTGTTTTTAACAGAGGGGGGGGGTCCGGAATGGAATTTTTTTTGGTGGGCCCTCTACATGGTAGGAATTCATTGGTTCTGAATCCCATCGCTTATTATTGTCTGACATATCCCGTCACCCCATGATGTCATTTTCCACCTCTTTCCCTAAGGGTCACGTCTCATAACTCTATCAATCCTTTCCCCTATTCATCCGTTATGAGTCCCTTAACCATGGTAACTTCCCTCAATCAATACCTGCCACATCACCCAGCCGTATTCTTCAGTCATTGTCACCTGCCATCTAATGCTCTAAATGACCCATTGGCCATTTATTATTGGCTAACTTATCCGTTAACCTACTGACCCATCTCCCATGCCCAATGGGTATCTGTTTGCTCAAAACTACCTTCACCCTTCATTCCCTCATCATTTACCCTGTCGCTGCACCAGAGAATTTTTCCCCATTTTCCTCTCCGTTACAGCTAGTCGCCCAAAGCCACAGTCATCCCCGCTAACCTTTTTTGTTTTACTTGCAGGTATTGTTACAGTAATGGCGCCAAAATCAAAGAAACAGAGGTCAAGGAAAATCCTTTCCTCCCGCCTCCTGTCGACCTCAACAGGATCCCTCTAGCCAACAAAGACCATTTAATTGCAGACACCAGATGCAATTTCGATTTCGCAGATTTACAGTCATGGCTAAAGGACATTTTCTTGGACCAAAGTGACGAAATCGAGCTCTGGGAGTCAAACCTTCCCCTGTATCTTTTCCCCCAGGTTCACCATTTCCCCGAATTCTCCCTTAAATGTCAGGCTCATTACCTCCCCGACTAGAGAGCCATAGTGTCTTCATTAGGAGAAATTATTTTCCTCATCACACTCTTCCGATCTCACTTCATTAGGAGAAATTATTTTCCTCATCACACCTGAAACCATTGATCAGATGATGCAGATACCCAGAGCTGAATCTGCCTCACCTTTCAACCTTGAAATCATCATAGAACTATACCAGAAATTATCATGCCCCCAAAGAGCTCATATTTTCGAGCTTTTTCTCCCACAGGCCACTCAGCTACCCACTACAAATCCCCCGTATCCTTCATCCCTATTCTCAGTGAAGGGAAACCAGGTCATCTCGTCGCTCTGTGTCGTGCTTGGGTATTTTTCAGATCAATGGGTGGATGAACCCATATTGGTTTTTCTATCCATCTTCTCCACATATGAGAAACCCACCACTAAGTTCGACTACAACACTTTACTGGCGAAAAACATTCATGAGCAATTCTCAAATTTTAGCACAGAAGGCATGTTCTGGTGTTCCTCAATACTTTCTTATATGTTAATTTTCTTCCAAGCGGACAAATCTTCCTTTTCAATGCACAAGATGGAAAAGGATGGGAGGCTACAGGCGGTAACAACATGGACTTAGTTGCTCAGACAAAACTCTTCATAATTCAGTTTCAAGCGGTTCATCGAGCAGTTCTACCACCTAGTGGTGAGCATGCTCAGTGGCAGACCCGAGCCAAGAATAAAAGAGGAGATTCAGAGGATCCTACCTCTATCATACCTTGCAAAAATGGGAGACTGGTACCTGTACCAAGACCACACAGAGATCATAGTGTATGGGTGTGAATTGGCTCCATACAAGTTGCCCAAGTATCTGCCCGTGAGGATATTTTCCCTGGAATACATAAGACACATGATTAATTCAGATGACATACATTTTGTGTCTCTGAAAAAGAAGCAACAACTCAGAATCAAAGGGAATATTAGGTCTTTCATCTGCAATAGCCGAGGCATCGGGGAGGAAGAAGATAGATTGCTAAAAGAAATGAAGTTTCTTGTTAGTTTCACATGGCACTATGATCTGTGCGGGATGATTTCAGAGATGAGGATTAAAAATAATAATATCCCATATGTTCATACATCTAGGCCTGAGATAGAGAAGTTCGCCAACCAGACATAATGGGAGCCAAACACTCTGGTTGAGACAGAACAACAGGACCTTTCGGTCACTATCTCATAGACGACTACACCACAGGTTCCCAAGGAGAAAAGGCCTAGGAAGGACACTTCACCTTCCATCACTGAAGTATCGTCTGAAGAGTTCCAATTACACACCAAGAGGCCAAAAACCATTCAAGCACCTGACATGGCTGGTGAAAAGGGAATTCAATCCACTAAAACTATGGAGGTTGATCGGTCACTCCTTAGTACAAGCAGTAAGCAAATCATGACTACAGTGTTGCCCAATAAGCCTACAGGTACTCCACCAGTCAACCAGCCGAGCAAAACAAGACCAAAATTGAGTATTTTTGAGAAGTATGATCTGATCAAAAAGAAAAATCAGACACTGACTGGCATCACGTATGCTCAGTTTTAGAAGTAAACATCAATTTCAAAACATAGACTGTTGTCTTCATTCAACACTGAGAAGGGTAGAATGCACATGGCGTTTCTGCAAGCACAGGTGCTAGACCCAAAAGTAATCACTGATTAGAAAAGGGAAACATTCAAATTTTAGACTAAAGATGTGCATCCAACTGATCAAATGGATCTGCACAGGCAAACTGGAGAAATGGTTTTCTCCACATTGGCAAATGCTTCTACTACTGCCTCCAAGTTAGAGGTATCTCTGAGCAATTTCCAGACGCAGCTGAAGTTAGAAAAAATATCATCCTTTGCCAAGGATAACATGATTAATACATTGGAAGAACTGGTCCTCAAGATTGGATATGATCCCTCGAATTTGAAAGCAGTCGAGGAGATGCTCAAATAGAAAAATGTCGATATAGCATCTCTGAGGAAACGTTTGAAACTTCCACCAATAGAAGATTCATAGGCAAAGGAAATAGTGGAGACAGAAGGGGAAAAGGATGAGATTCTCAAGTTGATCATGGAGCAAAATGCATAATTAAAGGAAATGGAAGCGGAATTGGAAAAACTAGTGAAAGAGAAGGAGAAGTCAAAGCCCATGGAAGTCATTCCACTGAGCGTAGTTCCACTCATAGGAGTGAGCACAACGTCTGTAGCAGAAATTCCCTCGGCAAATCCACTAACATCTCTGGAGAAAACAATTGAACTGGATAAATCCATGGAAGAGATGAATTTGGAAGAGACAGAGATTAGAAGACCTAAAAAAGGAGATTGAGAACCTCCAGGAATTAAAATATTCCTTCCAAACCAGCTACTCCAAGGATAAACAAACTTCAGACAAGATTAAACAGGAATTGCAATAGCTTCAAAAGCAAACAGTGGCGGGAAAAACACTTGTTGAGGCCAAAGAAAGTGTATGGATGGATATCACCAAGTCCATGAATGAAATATGGCCGATGATACAAATCATGTTCGAGCAAAACGAGATGTTGCAAAGAAGTCAGCAGGCTATCGAGAAGATAAGAGCATAACTGGGAGAGATGCCCATAGAAGCTGCTGAGATCATCAAATTTCTGAATTCCAAAACCAGAGAGGAGCTAGAGGATTTCAAGATTGAATATAGGATAGAGACCATCCTTTAGGTCAAGAGGGTCCTGACCAAGAGAGGAATGATGCTATAGTTGGAGGAAAAGGTCTAGACCATGGACACATGAGTGCAAATATTTTTCAGCAAGATCAAAGCTCTGGAAAAGAAAGGCCTTCCTGGTTTGAGAGTTATAAATGACAAGTTAATGACGCTTGTTGATTACAAAAAGAAGCTAACCACTGTGGCTAAGGATATCTCAAAATTCTTAGGAATACAAGGCAGTATCACGGGCAAGGAATTCTTAGATGCTTTACAACATGAGATCTGATACATCTTCATCATTAAGCCAACTTTTACCAAGTACACAAGTATGGATGAAATATACTGAAGATTACTCAAAGTTGTCGTTCCCAGTCACCTTTGATGGGAAGAGCTTTGCAATATGATCGAGTAGTCGATGAGGTGTCCAAGCCTAGTCAGCTATCGAGTCAGACGAGGTCGTGCAGAGGCCTCACCAATGGTTCACCCCAGAAATCAGCATGAAGTTTCAACACATCATCAAACAGTTCCCAAATTTTTTGTATCGTGTTAAGTTAGTTAGCTAAATTTAGATTTGCCACGTCCTGATCTTTAATGACAGGATCATATGTAATTTCGATTATAAATACTTCAAACTTTGAAGTACCGAGGGTTGATCTTTACGCCCCACAAGCTACAAAGACTGTAATTTTTATCAAGAGATCTTCCAATAATACAAAGAGACGTTTCATAGGATTCTCGCGTGTTATTCATTGGTGATGTTTTCTCTTCTATGTTGAATGTTCTTCTAGCTCAGTTGTCATATTTTTTTCCAATCTAATCTTTTAAAAGTAATGCACGTTGTAGTATTTATATTTGTATACCCTATTTCGGCTTTGAAAGATCTTTATGTTTATCTTTCTGATATTACAGTGAAGAAATTCTTAAATGCTTCTTTTCTTTAATTTATATTCTCATCTTTTTTTTCTATCCATCACTTTACTACTAAAGAATCCATTGAATGCATTATCTTGCCCTGTGAAAAGAATCTTTTATTTTCTGTTTGGATATCTACCTTTATAATATAGACCCCATAGCCCAACGGAGGCGTAAACCCTTTTCAGCCAACTTAACAAAAGCATCAAAACTTTTTAGTCTTATTTTATTTTATATAAATAGCCTAAAATTTTAAAGTTAGAACATAGCTAAATCATACAGAGAGATCCCTCTCTGAAACTAGTAGGGCTAGATTCCAGTTTCGAAGTGGTTGGATAAATTAACCTCTTGTAAATTTCTTCTACTCTGACAACCTCTAGGAATTTACAGAGCGTTAACATTTCTCACCATTATTGGACACCTTAGAGATAGCAGAATAATTGACACCAACATAGCTCAAACCTGATTGCATGAGACATGCATCCAGTGATCATATTGTGGAAACATAGGTCAAGGGAACTTGCCAACAAATGATTCATCTTTATCGAGTTGTCAAAGCAGGGCAACTCTTGCACCAAGGAAAGTGGCTCACCTGGGGCCAAATTCAACAGAAATTTCCTCATTTGATGGGGGAAATCAACGCAATGGATAAAATTTCTTCCTAATGGGGGAGAATTGAACCATATGGATGTCAGTGGCCTCCCACCTATTCCAACTGGCTCATTTTGGTAGTTTTCTATTTTGGCAGTTTTTTCTAGTTTTTGGGTCCCTGACTTCCAGGTTCGTTTTGAGGCCCTAAACAATGTTTTTAGGTCTCGCCACAATCAAAATATAGCTATAGTTAGATTCTTATGGAAACACGTGTATTCCTCAGATAGACCTTTCTAATGGCTATCGTGCGGCTAAAACGAAGATCGTATGCAAAAGTTATGACCCCAGGAAGTTGATGTACTAACTTACCCCAATGGGGCCCACATGACTTTTGGCACTTCATCTCCTAGGGTTAGGTTTTTTGTATGTCTACGTTTTTGGCATTCTTTTTTATTGTAGAAATTCTTGGAGATGCTCATTGTAACCATCTTCTTGTGAATGAGCACAGTCGTCACATCTCTTCTCATAGATAAGTCACCACCATTCTAGCAAGCTTGTTTTTCAGTTGCATTTTATAGTTTCAATACATTTTCTTATTGAATAGAAACCAGTTTTATTGTATCTCTATTATCCTTGTGTTTCTGTGTTAAGAATAATAAAAATATGTATTTATTTTTTTCTGCTCATAAAATCTGGATCAGTATTAGCCATTGCAGGACTAATTCCAACTGCTACCATATGATTGTAAAAAAGGAGATTAGGATCGAAACCCTTAATATCTTCTATAAATATTAGACTATATTGGTCGATATAGGAAGCAAATTCATCAATTTTAGAAATTCCCCTCAATAGAACTTCACCAAATTTCCATGACAAAGGGATGAACTGCTTCTTCCTTTTTTCATAGAAAACATGGAACCAAAACTTGTATTGTATTGCTACCTCTATAATGGATAATCTATCTGGTAAATAATAGGGGAGAAAAAGGGGTTTCTCACGAGAATGTAAAATTTAGATAATATCATAATCATCCATTTTTTCTAAAATCCCCTTTGTGTCTAGGAAAGCAGATGCTTCCAATGACAATTTGGAGGTATTTTCTCCGAAGACCAATTTCTTGAATGCAGACACGAAATCATTATAAACCTCATAAAAATAATGAATAACCTTTCGTATCCAGAGGGATTGGTACCACATGGTTACTGGGTCGAACTTGCAATTTACTCTTTTTCCAATACTCAAGATTTTGAAAAGGTGACAAAATGTGATGGAAAATATCAAATAAGAACCCATGTAGAACTTCTTCTCACTCTTGAAATTAACTAGTTGTGTAGAGACTTAATTAGACACAAGTTTTTCCCAATCAAATATATCATTCTCATGGAGTGTGAAATGAAAAATATATAGGTTCAACCGAGGAATGGTTGTCATAGGATCTTGACCAGTGATTCTAGTAAAATCGGTGCAATTTATCAATATGGATCTTTCAAGGAACTAACCTGAATTCTAGACAAATATTGTGGCATTGTTGTTGGGTCTTGTAAATACTCTTGCAGAAACTCTATTCCATTATTTCTTCCTTTGAGAAAATTTCTATCTTCGTCTCCTTTATACGTGAGAGTCGTCTCTGGTAATTTCAACAACATTTTGAAAATTGTTGGTGCCAAAGAAATAGGGGAACTATTATGTAATGGAATTGTCCTTTGATTCTAAACAAACTTGTCTGCACACCAAGTGACTATCTCTTTACAGTCAAAAAACTTTGGGAACACACCCAACAATACCTACTTCTAACATCTAAATATTATTACTGTCTCTATTTGGAAAAACTGGATAATACCAATAGGACCTCGACCAATGATAGGTGTGATCTTCTCAAGCGAAGAAGTTCAAGGTATCTTCACAGAACTGCTTCTCTCTCTTGGCCATCTTGACTAAGTTGGTGAACTTTTTTGTTACACTATTTAGAATATTGATAACACTTTACTTGATAATATTACTTAACTTCTCTTTTCGATGCAAGAATTAATACAAATTTAATGTGATTGGGTTAAGAAAAATGACATTAATAATGGCCTTTTTTGAAATTCAATTAGCACTTGAGTCCATTTAATTAACATAAATATATCTCAAGAAAAGTGGAAGAGTACAGACATGTCATGGTGGGGAGTCAGGTATGGAATAAGTTTTCATGCGAGACCGCCAGTCCACCATCCCCCGAACTTGCCAAGAACAAAAGAAATGGTTAAGTATATCTATACGTTGGTCAGACTCACAAAATATGGGTTATAAAATAATATGAGTCTGTGAGTATGTGACTCCACAAGTCCATGATTCCGCGATATAAAAAATAACTAAGTGTTGGAAGTTATGAAGAACACAAAAGTCTTAAGTGCATTTTGGTGGCAGCGGACTTGTGGAAGAATGAAAGAATGTACCCATGAGTTTGCCAACCTGCCAACCCACCAAGTTATGTAAAAATGACTAAGAATAGTGCAATATATATATACCATGGAGAAGAAATATCATATAACATTGCTTAAAAATTGGAAATTTTCTAAGTATGAAAAGTGAGGGGAGAAAAACATATAGGGGTCAACAAGGGAATAGATGAGGAGGATAACCAAGGTGCAAAGTTATGTTGTTGAATCTGCAAGCTTCCCTGTCTCCCTTAATCCTCTGAGTAACATCCCCGTATTCAAGAACTTTCTTTCCAATACTCCTTCTTCTCCTTTATATGACCATAGGGTGTGCTCCTATCCCTTTTGGGTCATCCAAAGAAGGGCCATCTTACTGAGTTGATGCTTGAAGGACCAGTGGAGGAACCTAGGCAGTGGCCTTGGATGAGTCATGGAAATACATGATTTTCCTTTTTATGACCCATGAATATCTATGAGTCCTAGTGTACACAGTCGTGGATCTATGTAAAAATTTGAACTCTTTATCCTTTCTCTTAGCTTTGGAGGATCTGGTTTGGTTTTTTTAGTAGAGTATGAGCCTGCTGGGTTGGTTTTTTCCTTTGTTTGATCTGTTGAGTCTATGAAAAATCTTAAATCATTTGAAGTATCTTACTTTTGGTCAATTTGGTCCTTTTCTTATAAGGTTATTTAGGTTGGTCAAAAGGTCAGTTGTGAAATCCTAGGGTCAATTTCTAGTTTGATTGTCATGCTTCTATAGTTCTTGACTGTTTTCTTTCTTCTTTTTTACCTACTTCCCTTTGTTCATAAAAGAAAAAAAATTGAATCTCATTTGCATTTCATTTATTTTAGTAACAGAAAACACAAAAACAACTTGATTGTTGGTTATCCTTTATCTTTATCCCTTGCCTTTAAACTTTTCAAGAAAGGAGTCTTGCTTACTGGCACTCAAGTCTTTAGGCATATTGTTTGGTTTGACGGTTGTTTTTTTTTGTTATAGTAGCATTCCATAAAAAGAAAAGAAACCTTGCTTGCAAATTTTTTTCATTTTTTTTTGCATTGCCTTCAAAAATTATTTTAGGTTGCATTGCAAAGTGATTCAGAATGTTGCATACAAGAAAAATTATATTTCTTTCATTTTCAAAAATATAAAAGAAAAGAGTTTGTTTATTTGAAGCATTATTAGCACTTCTCATTTTCAGTGAAGAAACCACATTTTTCATTCTGTTCTTAAAGTGTTTTCCTTTGGGTATGTAAAAACATCATCTATGTTTCATCCATACCTATTTGAGTAACTAAAATCCCCATAAAATGAATTCTAAATAAAATTTATTATAAATTTTCATTTTGTAGGGTGAACAAACTAGTTACAGGATAGGGCCTTGGTTTAGGTTGGAGAGTTAATTTCTCCAAGGACATAAAAACAATGTAGGAGACTAATCTAGGGAGAGCTTAAATCCAACTATCATATAAGTATAGTTGGGAGCCTCCTCTAACAAAGGATCTAAACACGAGATCGCGTAAAGGAAATTTGAGGAGAGAGCCCTCTGAATCTTAACTGAGCATAGTGAAAAGATCATATATTGGGGGTTTCTTTAGTACTCATACCTCCATGAGAGGTGGTGCTTTTGTGGATTCAGGATTTTCTACCCTGCCCATACATTCATTCTCGACTGTCGAATGTACCCCTCAGATGTTGACTGCAAGTTTGTGACTTTAGTTTCCCTTCCTAGGGATCTCAAAGGTGACTGTAGGGGTTTGTCGTGGTACTGGGGAAGATTTCATATCACACTTTTCATTATTGTTGGAGGGTGCCCTGTGAAGCATGGGTTCTTGCATCAGATAAGGCTAGGAAGTGGAGGTCAGGATAACTACTTCTCATTAATTCATCCGTTGGTCCACACGACTTAATAAATCCGTGCCTTTGTTCGAAAGGACCTTACCCTACCTTGTGACTATTGCGATCTTAGGACCTAATCCATATGAGTTGGGATAATAGTGAGGTAACTTGTTTCTATTGTTTCCATTTAGGATTTTTCTAGTGGTGTTCTTAGCGATCGTAGACTTTCCTAGTAAGGCATGTACACAGTCGCATAGAGTTGAAAAGTCAAAGTGTATGACCAACCACCTCATAGATCAAGGATAATTCAAGGTCTTCCACCAAAAGAAGAGGTTAGAAATAATTCTCCCCAACCTCCACTAAGGAATCATCTTGGTCAATCTAATGATTTCTCACCAACTAGTCCAGTCGAGATATCAACCACGAAACCCTCATAGGTTAACGCTTTGGAACTAGAGGTTGTAACTGTTGAGGATCTCAGAGATGAAGAATATGCTCCAGTTTATAACCCTCCGCTAACCAGGACTTTCCCATCACCTGTGGTGAAATTTCCACCTCCTAGATTGGAATTTACTAATATTAAACCTCTTCACTAGGCTTCTATAGATGACACTTCACAAGTGTCTAGTTCGGGATTCCCTACAACTCCCACTTCAACAATAGTCACTAGCGATATCGTTTCTCCTAGTGTGTCTAACACAACGAATAGTGAGGTTAATTCCACCATAGCCACTCCAATCAACAACATTTCTCCACTGGTCATCAGTCCCACTCCTTTTATGAGTGCATCCATGTCTTTTCCATCAACAAAAAATGATTTTTATTTCAGTATGTTGTCAATGGGATTGCTTAACATGTTGATTGGTTCCTAGCTGATGTCACAAGTTTCTAACATTGGTACGGGGAGTTCTTCAATTCCCTACCAAGCTATCCCTTGGGGTGGAGGTCATATTCCTCCACCATCCCCATCCATTGGGAGTGGGGCTTTCCTGTCTTCTGATACTAGCCCCTTTGAAGGCTGGGGAGCTTATACGGGTGCCGCTAACATGCCATCCACTTCCACTTTGTTCATATTATACAATGGATTCAGGAGTAATCCTTTAACCGTGTTTTCAGTGTTAGCAGGGGGAAACCCCTTCCAAGATTATTGGAATCCCATGCAAGGGTATTTTCCTTCCCAAGGGATTCCATCATGGGGAAACCCCTTTCTCTATCAGTATAACCCCATGCAAGGACTAGTTCCTTCACAAGGAGGTCTGACAAGGGGCAACCTTGTTTTTCCATCTAGAAATCAGATGGGTGGAGGTTATCCTCCATTCAACCAAAGCCAACAAGGTTTTACCAAAAGATTTGGTCCATCAACAAACTCTTCCTGGAAACCTGGTGCTAGTTACAATTCAAGACCTTCTTTTCAAGCTTCTAATCAATCAATGATGCAACCCAAGGTACTATTTCTGACAACTATTCATTTTCTAGATTTGTATAAGATGATGAATGACCTAATTCGTCATGACCCAAGATATCCTATGGTATCCACCAAACTAACCTCAAACATACCAAAGTTTAAAGGAAAGAGTGGCGAAGGCCCATAGGACCATGTAATCATGTTTCACTTGTGCTGCCCGTCTAATTCATTAAACGATGACTTGATCTGGTTACAATTGTTCCAACATACCCTCATTGGGGTCATCGTGAAATGGTATATAAAACTAGATAAGTCTAAATATGTGTCATTTTCTTTTGGTGATATATCCATGGTATTTATCAACCACTTCCAACTCCATGTTTGGTATGATGTTGGTATAGAGATTTTGGCCAATTCTGAAAAATACAAGGCTACACACATTTTTAACACATTCGGGAGTGGAGGAGACAAAAGAGCTTGATCAACTCCATGGTTCTACCAAATTTTCTATTAGAATGGTTCCTTAAGTATTTTCTTCCTTATATTTCTAAGGATGTAGCCACTTCATGGGCGTTTACACAAGAGCGGGAAATATTTAGAGAACAACAACTGGAATTGATATACTCGCAATCAGGTATGCTCTACGAGATCATGCCCAATGTACCTCGGTCAAATCTCGACTTGAAAAAACCAAAGTGAGGAACACATGTCGATGGCATTGTCGGTTCTTCTCAAAGCAATGTTGCAGATCTAATCTCTAACTAGATGCAACAATTGTCTATACAAGAAATTGTGATCTGTCCAACCACTGACTCGACCACCCCCAATACTCAATATTTGTATGTACACACTATGAAATCGAAGACTCAAAAGGGTCCTCAATAGCCCAGAGAGAAAAATAAAGGTAAGGGAAAGAAGGGTAGTGTGGGCAACGATAAAAAAGATAATAAGAATTCTCAGGGGGGGAATAATGAAAAGAGAAAAGTGAATTTCCCATGCAAGCTTTGTGGGGATGATCACCTTACTCATTAATGCTTGAAGATGGAAGAAGCCCAAATATTAATAAAGTTGCAACAATAATAGCCTATTGTATTGTGAAATCTATTTCCACAAGGATAAAATATGCAAGTTGTCTCTTCCACTTCCAATCCATAAGGGGGAACTTCTAATGCACCCTTATCATACAGATCTTTCTCATTCATTAATATGGTTAATTCTGCAAAGTTAAACCAAGAGGAGCTAGATGTTTTGACTAGAACTCATGATTATAGTAATCCAGAGTCGACAACGAAAGGTAAAGAAACTTATGATCCTAATGGGCCTCTTTGTTAGGACATAGGATGTGTAGGGGTAACACATTTTGGATTTGTCTTGTTTTGAGTCATAGGTTCTTTAAATATTATTCTTTGGGTTATATCTCATATCATAACAAAAATTTTGTTTTTCCATAAGCATAGTCTTATTTTTAGTCTTGGTTTAGAACCTTGGTGTCATGCTATCATTTATCATAATGAAGGAAATAAGGTTCAAATGGGTCTCAACCCTAGTCTTAAAGTCATCTTCATCATATTTCCTATCCCAAGGGTTTGTACACAAAATTTCATTATGTTGTTTTCCAATCGTTTAGAGTTCAAGTCAGATGTCATATTTACTTGCTTCCAACTGACCTAAAAGTTTGCAGCGTACCAAGAAGTACCTTGTGCACTAATATCAAGTATCATTGCACTTTGAAAATGTGCCAGGGGATATGTCATCATCTTCGGTGCATTCAATTCATTATTATTTTCAGGATTATTTCAAGGAACAACTCTAACAGTTTCCATGAAGCATGCTACTGGAGTTTGAGAGTTGGCGCTGCAAACTGGCATTGTGAACTGGCTGTAGTAGATTGAAAAAGATTGGATGTTTCCTTTTAACTCCAACTCGAGTTCACAAAGCACTAGCCTAAGTTTAGACACACCATATTGTTATTTCACAGGGTCATCCTATAGTTTCTTCTTGCAAACAACATCATTACCCACTGCCAATTTTGCATTGAAAACTGGCTATTGGCACTACAAACCCTCTATTTACATAGAGATCTCTATTTTTTCCTATCTGCAGCTTCACTCAGATTTAATTGTTCTCCCTCTTATCATACCCTAATTTCAAAAGACATGGGAGGTAGTTTAAGGATGCAAAAAACTGAAATTGACAAGTTGAAAAAGGAAGAGATGGATTCCTGAATTAAGCTAAAGGAGATGTTATATATGTATGAGGAGACTATTGATAAATAAAGGTTCATGGCTAAGAGGTATTTTCCCCTTCACAGGCAAATTAAGAATGTATATAGGCAAAAGAGATCTTGCCAAGCTGAAATCAGAAAATTAAAAGCAGAGTTACAGTCTCTCAGAGAGGAAGTGGCAAAAAGGAATCTAGATATGTTGGCTAAGGTTGCTACTAGAAGGAGTACTAGAACCAAAATATGAATACAGGATAACATTTCACTTCAGAAACATTTTGTCATGATTTACTTTTTGCATGCAGTTACAACACTAAATGATGATTTTGGATTTTGAGCTAAACTTAGCAACTCCATATGTTTTTTCCAAAGCTACTTCAGGTTGCAAGGATTTTGTAGCATTTTTGGAAGGCTTACCCTACTTCTGGCGCAAGTTTTAAAAATAGGAATTTGTTATGTTTTTGTTGGAATCTTTTGTAACAGACTTCTAAATGGAGGAGGATCCTATGTAGATCCTTGGTTTTGACCTCTTTAGGAGAGAGATCATTCACTATATATGAAAGGGATTTTGAAAAGGAAAGGGTGGGATTCATGATCCAAGAGAGGAGAGAGATTGAGGATCAGTTCAACTGCTTATTTGTAAGCCCGTGGGCCTATTTGTAATCACATTTTTCCAGCATTAAATATTCACGAGAGTTATTTCTCAGATTGTATTATTTGTTTTCCATTTATTTCGTTATATTCTTTCTTGAATATATTGTAGGTTTTGAGGATCAAAGGTTGCCTTTGATTAATGGATCCTTGAGAAGAAAAGGATCTGTTGTAGTTGGTCTGTTAATCATTGTTATTGTTCAAGCATTTTTCACTCTATTCTGCAGAGAGGATCTATGTTTAGCAGACATTCTTCTTTTTGTTCACTCTCCTTTCTTATAATCATCATCATATAAGCTCTTAACCTAATGATTTTTCTTTATTTCCTTCAATCTGCAAAGTATTTTGACTCCATGCCCAATGGTAAATCACTGATCTACAGTCAATTTGTTTCCCTCTTTCTTGTTCTTTCTTATTGATCCACCCAGTTTAAATTGATTTGATTTTTCAAATTATTATGGGTATTAGGATTGTTCTTAAATAAGTCTAAGAACAACTTCTAGTGCTAACATTTTTGGCACCATTTTCAGGGAACAGATTGAAGATATTTCCTTGGGATGTACGAAAAATATTACTACCAGTTCTTGATGGTGAGAAAGGATTGGTGACAGAATAGACTGCATGCCTTTTCACTTGGTGACTCTAATCCATGAAGAAATAATTTGTTGGTGACTTCACTAATTTGGGATGACAAAGACCATGGAGGCTATCTTGGCATGGAGGTTTGCACCTATCAATTTTTCAGTTGTCCCTAGTTTTCCAAATCTAGTGCCTCCTCCATAGGAATGGATGGATTATCTTCATGTTTTCAAAGAAGAGAAGGAGGATGATCATGCCCAACATATTTTTACATTTCATCAATTCATGTATCAAATAGGCATACTTCACGAGGATGTATTGATGAAAATGTTCATGTACTCTTTAAAGGGTGATGTAGGAGAATGGTATTTTTCTCTTCCAGCTTCTAGCATATGTTCCTTGAGAGATTCCCATGTTGCATTCAACAAACACTGTAAATGGTACTTTCCACATGAACTGCTTCTTGAACATTGTTGTGAAAAAATTGAATCACAACTCAAAGGAAACTAGATTTTTCCTCTTATGATGAACTTTATGAAGGTCTTCCTAAAACTAAAATTAAAGAAGAGTTAGTTTGTGAAGAAAACATTTTAAACTCTTCTATTAAAGAGGATCTTGAAAAAGATGGTCATGATCTACAATTTTTCGATCCCTTGCATTTATATTTCATATTGCATGTTCAAGATCAATAATTTTTAAAGAAGGAATCTTTAGATCTTGAAATAAGTGATAGTCATGTGCAAGAAAAAATTGATCATGAAATGGTTGAAGATATTTTTCAAGATAAAAAAAAAAAGTAGATCATGTTAACCACTATTTAAATCAACTTGTTGATGACATATTTGAAGTTGAACAAACTTCATTTGTTGGTTATGAAGAAGAGAAAGTGTATTTTCATCATACTTTTGTTGTAGGATCATACAATGAGCCCATCATTGAAAAATCTTATGAGCAGATTTCTCAAGTTATATCTCTTAATGATCCACCTTTGTTTGATGACTATGGAGACAGTGATGTTGAAGACCAAGAACAACCACTAATTTTTGAATATCAAAGATGTAATATTTTTAATCATGAGTCAAAAATATCTCAGGAGAGGTGGTGTAGTTCCAAAAAGAATATGCCAGATTTGTTTGGTCATAAAGAACAAGTTGAATATTTCCTTGCAGAACATCAGTTAGATGAGAATAATTGGTCAAATAAATTACTCCAGCGACTACCACTGAATATCAACAAGTGTACATTCACCATTATTTTACTTGAATCTATAGTAAATATTGAACAACATGTGATCAACAGTGATATCATCCTACAACAATTTTCAGTTTTGCAGACAAATCAAATTGCAGAAGATCTCACATTGATGCAATTTTCTTTCTTGGATCACCTGGAGGTTTTTTATAAGTTTTAGGATCCAATAACATCCTGGATGGATTCTTCATTTCCAGATATCCTAAATGCTGCAAGTTTTTTCATCTCATCAATTTGCAGGTGTGAGTACATGTTTTTTGTCGAATTTTTATTGTTCATGATATGCTATCTTCATGTCTTCTTATTTAGCTACAAACAAGGATTACATTTCATTAGTGAGATGATTTTATGGCTTCATTGGAAATTTTGATTGCACTTTATCAAGCAAGAGTTCAGTTGATTGGAGTAGGAGTAGGAGTGTGCATAAATAATCTTGCCATGCAAGTATTTGGTCTTTAGTTTTAGTATAACATTCAATTTTCATTTGGTTTGCAAAAATATGTTTTTGTTTCAGAATAAGTTGTAGAAATTTGGAAGGAGGTGAATGAATCCTTGCCTAATGGATAAGGCACTGGAACTGCATATTCTTGGAGCCTCACAGGGAGGTCTCGATCCCCTGTGGAGATAGATGTTAGCACATAGGATGTGTAGGGGTCAAAACATTTTGTATTTGTCTTGTTTTGAGTCATAGGGTCTTTAAATATTATGCTTTGGGTTATATCTCATTTCATAACTCAAATTTTGATTTTTCCATAAACATAGTCTTGTTTTAGAGCCTTGGTGTCATACTATCATTTATCATCATGAAGGAAATAAGGGTCAAATGGGTAGCAATCGTAGTCTTAAATTCATCATCATCATATGTCCTGTCTCAAGTGTTTGTACATAAAATTCCATTATGTTATTTTCCAACCATTTAGAGGTCAAGTCGGATGTCATATTTACTTGTTGCTGACTCACCTAAAAGTTCGTAGTGTACCAAGAAGTACCTCGTGCACTAATATCTTATCATTGCATTTTGAAAACGTGTCAGGGGAGATCTCATCATCTTCAGTGCATTCAATTCATTATGATTTTCAAGATTATGTAAAGGAACAACTCTAAAAGTTTCCATGAAGCGTGCTAGTAGAGTTTGAAAGTTGGCGCTACAAACTGGCACTGTGAACTGGCTGTAGTAGATTGAAAGATATTGGATGTTTTCTTTTAAGTCAAGCTCAAGTTCAAAAATCACCAGCCTAAGTTCAGACACACCATATTGTTATCTCACAGAGGACCTATAGTTTCCTCTTGTAAACAATATCATTACCCACTTCCAATTATGCGTTGAAAACTATCTGTTATAAAATTGCACTGCAGACTAGTGTTGTGAACTTGCTGTTGGCGCTGCAAACCCTCTATTTACAAAAAGTTTTCTCTTTTTTCCTATTTGCAGCTTCACTCAAATTTAATTGTTGTCCCTCTTATCATACCCTGCTTTCAAAAGACTTAGGAGGAAGCTTAAGGATGCAAAAAACTAAAATTGACCATTTGAAAAAGCAAGAGTTGGATTCCCGAATTAAGCTAAAGGATATGTTAGATATGTATGAGGAGATTATTGATAAAGCAAGGTTCATGGCTAAGAGGTATTTTCCCTTTCATAGGAAACTCAAGAATGTATATAGGCAGAAGAGAGCTTGCCAAGCTGAAATCAGAAAATTAAAAGGAGAGTTACAACCTTTCAGAGAGGAAGTGGCAAAAAGGAATCTAGATATGTTGGCTAAGGTTACTACTAGAAGGAGCACCAGAACAAAAAGATGAATACATGATAACATTTCACTTCAACACCATTTTGTCATGATTTACTTTTTGTTTGCAGTTACAACACTAAATGATGATTTTGGATTTTGAGCTAAACTTAGCATCTCCATATCTTTTTTCGAAAGTCACTTCAGGTTGTAAGGATTTTGTAGCATTTTTGGAAGGCTTACCCTACTTTTGGCACAAGTTTTAAAAATAGGAATTTGTTATGTTTTTGTTGGAATATTTTGTAACAAACTCCCAAATGGAGGAGGATCCTATGTAGCTCCTTGGTTTCTACCTCCTTGGGGTAGAGAGAGATCATTCACTATATAAGAAAGGGATTTTGATAAGGAAAGGGTGGGATTCATGATCCAAGAGAGGAGAGAGGTTGATGAGCAATTTCACTAGTTATTTGTAAGCCCGAGGGCCTGTTTGTAATCACATTTTTCTGCCATTAAAGATTCATGATAGATGTTTCTCAGATTGTCTTATTTATTTTCAATTTCTTTCTTTATCTTCTTGCTTGAATATATTGCAGGTTTTGAGGATCAAAGGCTTCCTTTGATTAATGGATCCCTTAGCAGCAAAGGATCTATTATAGATGGTCTGTTAATCATTGTTATTGTTCAAGCATTTTTCAATCTATTATGTAGATAGGATCTCTGTTTAGTAGACACTCTTCTTTTTGTTCACTCTCCTTTCTTATAATCATCATCATATAAGATCTTAACCTGATGATTTAACTTTATTTCATTCAATCTACAAAGTGTTTTGAGTCCATGCCCAATGGTATATCACTGATATATAATCAAACTGTCACCCTATTTCTTGTTCTTTCTTGTTGATCCACCAAATTTAAATTGATTTAATATTTCAAATTATGATGGGTATTAGGCTTGTTCTTAAAGCAATATAAGAACAAATTCTAGTGCTAACACTCTCCATATAGAAAAAATTGAGAAATAAATACTGCCACACATACCAAAAAGCATGTATAAATGGGCATCGCATAACCCTAATGTTGGAGATACACCCAACTATTCCATTGTTGAGGATTTATCTCAAACTCCATGTGTGATGTTTTCTTTAGAGGTGCTTCAAATTTTCCCCATGCAATGCACCACATTATTATCCATGATTGGAGCAATGGATTCTTGCATCTCACTCACTATGAATTTTAGTGCTACTAATGTGAATCCTTGCCCTCATTATCATGTATCTTTCCAAATTGATGTCATATACGCAAAACCCATCATCAGGAGGACCATCGTTCATGAGGTCACTTCAACGTGTGTCAAGTCCCCACCTTACTGGAAAGCAATTGGCTCTGAAGAGCTCGCACCTTCTCCCACTTTGCTAACTACTTTCGATGGACAATATTTTAGGCCAGATGGTATTATTTCCTCTTTTCGAGTCCAATTAGGAGGAAAGTCCATTTCCATAGAAGTAGAGGTAGTTGACGCACCACTCGACTATAACCTGTTATTGGGAAGGAGTTGGAATTATGCAATGACAACTATCATCTCATTGTTGTTTCAAATTTTACACTTTCCCCATGAAGGAAGGATTGTAAATATTGATCAGATGGATTTTAATCTCTCTAGATCCATGGAAAATATGGGATCCACTATTACTTGGATTGAAAAATCTCAGTCGGCCACTGAGAGTATCGGTGTTGGGATGTGTGCTTCACTCATGGGAAATTTTAATTTCCCAGCATTGGTAACTTATATTCATGACACCCTAGTTAGCTTTCAAAATTCAAGCACTCTGGCTTTGGTAATGAGATTCGCGTCATTTATAACTTCATATCTACAAGATCCATGGGTGTTACCATTTCCACGTGAATCGGTTGATGGTTTCACACATGTCAGGATAGATATGCCAATGTTTGTAGCTAAAATCTCTTATTAGGATATTCAACGCACCACTGTAGACCCTAATCAGACTCCTACATGGATAGAGGAGGAGGATCTCTTTCCAGATCTCGTATGGGCTCAAAATTATTCAATTTCCTAATGTTGTATTGAAACCATCGTTCCTTCAAATGAGGCTATTATTGAGGCAATGACTGGAGCTAAAAGGTTGTGGGAGGATATGCATCATAGATAATATTTCATCCCTGAAATGAGTCACGTGGAAAGAGAAGAGTTCAAATAAACCGTGAGTAGAAGTGTTGGCTAGATGGTAAACCCCTTAGCCAAGCATGGTATATATGTCGAGGGGAATATGGTGAATATATCGGAAACCATCCCAATCAACATTTCTAGAACCCATGATGTTGTCAAGAATTTTTTTATAGGGGAATAATGTTCTCAAGAATAAATTCATCAGTATATGACACTTTTTAAAGAATTTCGTGATGTGTTTTCCTAGTCATATGAGGAAAAGCCTAGACTAGATCCTCAGATTGTCAAACATGATATTTGTACATACAGAAATGCTAATATTGTTCAGTAGAAGTTGTGACCGGTAAACCAAAGGAAATAAAAGGAAATCAAATTTGAGGTGGAGAAGCTTCTTAAAGTTTCCTTTATCTACCCAGTACCATTGACAGAATGGGTTTCTAACCCCGTGTCGATCAACAATAAACATGGCACAATTTGTGTATGCATGGAGTTTTCGTGATTTGAATAAAGCTTGTTCCAAGGATAACTTCCCTACACCTTTCATCGATCAAATCCTTGATGAGTGCATAGGAAGAAAGTTTTTCTCCTTTATGGATGGTTTTTCTGGTTATAACCATATACAAATCCACTTTGAGGACCAACATAAGATGAATTTTATTTTATCCTTGGTGAACTTTTGCATACAAAAAGATTCCCTTTAGACTTAAAAATGTTGGAGCCACCTTTCAGGGGGCCATGATGTTCATTTTTCATGACCTTGATCACATTGTGGAGGCTTATTTGGATGATCTCACTACCCATTCACGTAAGAGTACAAAACATGTTTTACACCTCTGCCTTGTCTTTGAAATATGTCATCACTATCGAATTCACGTGAATCGACAAAAATGCATCTCTTTTGTAATGTTAGGATGTCTCTTAAGATTCATCGTTTCAAATAAAGGGATCATGGTTGACCCTTTAAATGTTGAGGCAATAACATGGTTTCCTCCTCGATGCACAGTATTCCAAATTTAGATTTTACAGGGAAAGGAAAATTTTATTCGGTGTTTTGTACCGAACTATGCTAATATCACAAATTGTTTTATGCGCCTTTTAAAGAAAGGGGTTCCTTTCCATGGGGATGAGTTGTCACAATGTTCTTTCAACACATTGAGGAAGTCTATAGTATCCACTCCCCCGATGAACCCCAAATTATAATCGATATTTCTTGTTATATCTTGCAACACCCGAATCTTAGATTGACATGGTCTTAGTTCAGGAGGATGATGAGCTCCACGATCATGTTATCTATTACTTGAGTCACACATTGTTATGTCCTGAACTAAATTACTCTCACATCGAGAAACTAGCCTTAGAAACATTCCATGTTGTTCAACGTCTTCGACACTATATTCTATTATGAAATATTACCATCATCATCGATTTTAATCCTTTTCAGTGTGTTTTGAATCAGCGAATCATTGGCTGGAAGTACAACAAATGGATTGTTTTTCTTCAGGAGTTTGATCTAGATTTTTCCTCTGCCAATTCCAAGAAGTAGTTGGTATTTGTTGAACTTATGTTGGAGTTTCCAATAGAGATTGAGGATAATGAAGTTAGTGACTCATTTATGGATTATCATATATTCCTCATCTCTTCATTCGATCCTTGGTACGGGGATATCATCATATATCTCCAAACATTGAAGTTCCCTCCACATTTCTTGCAAGACAAGCAATGACGATTCCATCACCTAGCTAAGAATTACCTTATTATCGCTGACACTTTGTATCGACGAGGGGTGGAATAAATTCTCTGCCGCTGCTTCAATCATGAGGAAGCAAAGTTGGTTTTGAATGATTGTCATAGTGGATCATGTGGTGATAACTTATCGAGGTTGGAAACAACCCAAAATATTTTGTGTGCCAGTTATTTCTGACCTATGATCTTTAAAGATTGTGTCGAAGTGGTGAAGAAATGTCATCCTTGTCAAATATTTACTAAAAATATGTGTGTGCACCCTACTCCCATGTTTCCCGTTATTACTGTCAACCCCTTCACGAAGTGGGGGGTAGATTTCATGACATGCCACCCAGTTTGGTCTAGAGGGAATCAATACATCATAGTGGAAATTGACTACTTTACAAAGTGGGAAAAATACATGTTGACATTCACTAACGATGGGGAAATTGTAGAACTATTCATTTTCAATCAAGCTATAGTTAGGTCTGATGTTCCGAAAGAGATTGTCACTGACCATGGAAGTCACTTCTAGAACCACATGATGTTTGAATTAGCATCAAAACTAGGTTTTAGGAAGGAGCATTTGTATCCTTACTATCCTCAGGCGAATGGCCAGGTCAAGGTTGTTAATAAATCCTTGAAAACCATTTTAAGGAGAACCACCACCTCGACCAGATCAAATTGACATTTAATGTTATATCTGGCATTGTGGGCCTATTGGACCTTTGTCAAAACTACAACAGGCTTCTCACCTTTTCAACTTGTTCAAAGAGTAGAAGAATTTTTTCCAATTGAATGTGAAATCCCTTCACTAGAAATTGTTGTTGAGCTCCTCCCTGACACAACTTAGCTTGAAGAGCACCTAGTTCACTTGGAACATCCCAATGAACAACATCGAGATTTTTCTTTAGTAAATTATGTGCATATAAGATGCATCAAGTCCCAATATGACAAGTCTTTTCATCCTAGGGTCTTCTTTGAAGGAGACCTTGTTTTGATCTATGATCAAGATAAGGATGCATAAAGAGTAGGAAAGTTCAACTCTCTGTGGCACAGTCCATATATAATAAAATGGGTGTGGGAAAAGGGGGCTTATGAACTAGTTAATTATGAGGGTAATGTGTTTCTAGAGCCTAGAAATGGGTTCTACCTAAAAAGGTACTATGCATGAGCCTAGCGGCTCAAGTACTAGTTATCTTGTAAATATGGTTTAAATTTTGTATATAGGTTATACATGTGTTTTTTCTTCATCTGCATCATTAATGGTTGTGCTTTTTCTATGTGGCATATGCCATAGGAGTCATCGGTTTATGTCAGATTCGTAGATGGTGCTAGTTTCCACATGTAGAACCTTGTTTATGATACTTGGGTGATTTATTCACCTACTAACTAGATATCGTTTGTTGAAGGTGTTTGTCTCAGGGAAACTACGAATAATATACCCAAGTATAGTGTCATTATCGAAATTTTTCAAGATCCTTTGTCATATGGCATTCGATCCCTCCAAGCCTATTTAGACTCTCAGTTGGTTTTCTTGTAGTTGAATGGCTTATATCGTATCTGAGATACAGTTTTGTCACGTTGCTTCCTTAGAGTACATATCATGGAACGATCTTCTAATTTTATGACATATATACATGTTCCTAGATAATATAATCTAGTAACTAATGCATATGCTAATTACTTTCTAGACTGGAGTTTTCTTCATCATTAAGCACAAGAGCACAACCTTCACACATGTAAATATTCATTATTTTCAAGTCGATTAAAATAACACACAAAAATATATGTCTGTGTGTGTGTGTCCAAAAATAGGTCCATAATACAAAAGTTGGGCTTCTAGTCCCAAATGTTTATGTATAAAATGGTTCCCTTGGCACATAAAAGTCTAGGCATGTGGCCGATGAACCCTATCATAGAAAACTACGACATTCGCTAAATGCCGAAAGAGGTGGATCTATGTCCAGTGTACACCAACAACATGACACTGCATCCCTACTCGCATATCATATATGGTGGACATAGAGACTGAGCGTGTCAAATCCTCCATGTTTCTCCCCAAGCTCTATAAGGTCCTATCTGCATCATCACTGGGCCCTGACTCATCTCATCCTCAATGCCTATGTTGTGGGAGTCAAACAACTCTCATAGGGGCTTTATTTGCATGTTTAAGAGATAAGTGTTAGTAATATGGATCTCACAAAATTGAATCTAATAAAAAATTAAAAAAATAAATAATAACAAATGAGATAAATTTACCTATATCTCCAAGTTTCATGCTAGAAGGAATGATCATGTCTGGGTCATGGGAAAATTCTATCCCATTGTATGGATAATCATCGATGGTAGGAATTTGGTGAGCCCACTAATAGAAAAATTCATCATCAAAGGGATTGAACATTGTTACCCCTCCCAGGCATGCAAGTAACTTGGTCCATCATATCAATGTTGGCAATGATTGTTGGTGTTATTTGACAAAATATCTCAAGCTAATACCTGATACTCTCGAAGAAGAAGAAATAAGAAAGAACACTCCCAAACCCAAATCTTTTTCTCTTACGTAGTTTTTAAACCATAAGTTGGGTCTTCATGCAGGTGAGCATTGCAGTGCTCCAATAAAACACCTTGGGCCTTAAGAATTCAATAGCACATTTCATCTGAGACCGTGAATCTAGATGCAATGATGTTTATCCTACAATTTAGGTTATCATGTAAAGGATCACTTTCAAACCCAAGTTCTCAATATTCTTGATAGGTATTTGGGTCCCTGATTTCTCGGCCTCATATTCATAATATGCAACAATATATTGATCAACAATAATGCCACATCCTCTACGAATTTTAAGGTTAATTACTTCTCCTTGTCGATATAGGCCAGATAAAATGTAAATGTCGTCCACAAGGATGGCTAATGACTGACCATCAAGCATGAGAGCTTCTGCATCTAGGTACCAATAGTATATAAGAAGATTGAGAAACCTCCTTTGTACCCACATGCCACTTGTTAAGAAACATTTGTACATTCTGCATTGGCAAAGAGTGTTTGTGGCATCCACATCATCAACCAAAACATTTTCAACCTTTTCATGCTCATGCTCTCTCCATTGGATAACCATCTTGCATAATTCAAAGGAGAAAAATGATTAATATTTCAAATTTTTTCATTCCTTTCATTGGCATTTGTGGGTCATAGTGGTGACAGTCGTGAACATCCATGAGTCTCCTTTGCTCAATTCACAGATATATACAATTCACCTAAGAACAAACCACAGATACATAGAGCTCATGAGAAAAGGGGGGGGAGGGCCCCAATTTCTCATGAAATATTAAATACTGAAAGAATGAAAATGATAGGAAGGTGAGGAGAGCTTACTTGGTCCAAACAATGCATGTTTTCATCGCTCCAAGCTCTCGAAATAAAGGTAAAATGGTTTTGGTCATTGTTGGAAAATTTTGGGTAAAATGGTGAAAATAGTATGGTAAATGGTAAATTGTTACTATGTATGAACTTTTAAAACCCACTTTTCCATAGTTTTGTCATGTTTCCTCAATTGAACTAATGTCAATGCAATATTGTAGTGTTATGGTTTCCTTTTCAGGTGGTACAACTATACTTTGGGTATCTTTTGGTCCTTTTTGGTTGACCGAGTCTTTTTCAAGACTTTCGGTAGGTAATGTTTTTGCACAACTGACATTTTGGAATAGGACTTACACGCCTTGCACTTTTTTCATTAACAATTGCGATCTCCACTTTTCTTTAGGGTCAATCCCATTAAATTGTGACATAAATCCATCTTTTCTCAAACTGTCATCTCGTTGATAATAGAGCCTACCTTCTCTTAGCACCATGATTTTCAAAGAAAAGAGTAAAGAGTGTAAAGTCCATCATGTTCAATTCGTAATGGTCCACTTTCCTAAGTCTTGAATCACATTAAAAAGTGGAAAATTATGTGTTAAGGTCGAGTCATAGGTTAGGGTGAATGTCATGTAATAAGGTATTATGGTTCATCATCACCTTTCAAGAGGTCAGAGAAGGAAAAATCATGACACTCGATGTCATTTGTACCATTTCAAACTTCAAAAGTTTACCTGTTGTGCAAATCCCTAACTTTCCTTGAAACGTCTTGTCACTACGGATAACCACTTCCCTTTTCAAAATTTCATCCCTTATCCATTCGAGCATGAATATTGGCCACCTTTTGTTTTTCTCCATCGCCTCCAAGACCTGTGCATCGTCCATAGCATCTCCAACAAGATCCAAAGCTCTCTTCTATGTAAACTCTAGTCGCTATGCAAACCCTGTGTGTTGATATTCGCTATGCAGACCTTTCACTCTATTTTTTGTTGCGCATTATCCATTTATTTCAATCATTGTTCAAGATCCTTTCTTGGAGCACATTGCAAGTTAGCCTCTAAAACAAAATTTATTTTCACATAACCAAATTTACTTCATTTGAGATAAACCCTATTCATCCTCGTTGTTGCGTCGAGTTTCCTACTTCTATTCATTGTTGCATCGAGTTTCCTACTGTTGTTCATTTGCTACACATAGTTTTATGATGCTCTCATTTGCTATGCACTGTGCAGAGGTTTTTGCTGCGCAAAGGATTGTCCTGTGCACATGCTATAGGGTGCGTTGCACAAATGACTGGTTTAGTGGTCAAACTTCAAGATCACTTTCAAAGAAGGAACAATCATGACACTCCATGTCATTTGTACCGTTGCAAACTTCAAAAGTGTACCCGCTACGCAAGTTCGCTGTGCAAATCCTTAACTTTCCTTGAAACGTTTTGTCACTATGGATAACCACTTCCCTTTTCAAACTTTCATCCCTTATCCATTGAAGCATGAATATTGGCCACCTTTTGTTTTTATCCATCACCTCCAAGACTTGCGCATTGTCCACAACCTCTCCAACAAGCTCCAAAGCTCTCTGCTATGTAAACTCCAGTCGCTACGCAAACCCTATGCATTGATATTCACTATGCAAACCTTTCACTCTGTTTTTTGTTGCGCATTCTCCATTTGTTTCAATCACTGTTCAAGAGCCTTTCTTGGAGCACATTGCAAGTTATCCTTTGAAACGAATTTTATTTCACATAACCAACTTTACTTCATTTGAGCTAAACCCTAGCCATCCTTGTTGTTGTGCTGAGTTTCATGTTGTTGTTCATTATTGCATCGAGTTTCATGTTGTTGTTCATTTGTTGCACATAGTTTCTTGCTGCTTTCATTTATTGTGCATTGCGCAGAGGTTTTTTCTACACAAAGGATTGTCCTACGCACATGCTATAGGGTGCACTGCGCAAATGATTGGTTTAGTGGTCAAATTTCAAGATCACTTTTTGACCAACTGGAGAGGAATTTTGAAAATCCCAGAGAGTTTTTTGTCAAGGACAAACCAAATAGTAAAAACCTCTCTCATATTTGCAGTACATGTCATAGTCTGGGAGATTCGAATTAATCTTTACAACCCATTTTTCCAGATTTAAGAATTTAATCTTTTGTTCATCATCTTTAAGCACGTATACAAAGAGACTGGAGAGAGGTTTTTCTCAAGAACATGTTCATCTACAAAAACCTCTCTCAGTTTTGAAAAATATATTTTTATTCAGGATATATTATGTCATCTTTGACCCCTATTTTCTGATTCTGCTGCGCAATCTGTTGTGTTTTTGTTGTAGGTTATTGTTTCACACTGGACTTGCTACACAACTATGATAGAGCTTCTGGAATGCCTCTATATCAGCAAGGGAAGTTAGGAAAGCGTGGAATCTCATCTACAACGAATTCTAGAGGTCAAATATCATCAGTGTTGGAGTTACTTCACACACACCTAGGATTTTTTTTTCCTAAGGTTTTTCCCTGTTTATTAGTCATTATTCAGTATCCTATAGTTTAGGAAGAATATTCCTCTAGGGAGAATATTATCTTCAGTTTCCACTTCATTTTGATCAGTTGAGTGGAGTCTAGATGTTGCATTAGTTTTATCACCATGCAACATTGGGATCATCACCATGCTAATGCGCACTTGCCTTGATATCATCACCAGACTGGCGCATTACCCTTGATTCCTTGATCTACTCCTCACTGCACTCTATTTAGTCAGTTAACTAAAGACTGGTTGACTAGTTAACTCAGACTAGGTGGTCGTTCACTCCTGTAACTTCTTGAGAGACTAGACTAGGTGGCAGTTTACTCTCGTAATTGTTTGTGTGTTTCCAGATCACTGTAGACCACCACTATGGCACATTAGTTACTCATTTATCCTATATCTATTGTAAATTATTCACTCTTTGAGTGTGGAATATGGTTAATGATAATTCTTCTATTATTTTTCTCTTGCTTCTTCTTTCTCGATTTCTCTCTGCAAATGTGTGTGGTAATTTCTATCTAGATCTATTCTGTGCAGGTTCAACACATCTACATGATATCAGAGCCAAATAAATGCTACGAAAAAGCTACACCAAATTATTATTCACAAGTATTGAAGATTGAAAAATGCAAAAAAGATGGATTATTCGTCGGTAATACTTCTCACGCCTCATAACTATTTGGAGTGGAAGAAAAAAAAATTTCTTCTGCTCAGATGCAGAGGCTTGTACCAAATAACTATGGCAATGGAAGTAGAGCCTGATTCCACTGATGAGAAAAACGATTTTCTCAATAGACAAGATATGGACATAGGATGTATCCTCTGTTTTATTTATCCTGAAATTATCCATCAAGTATATGATGACTCACAAGAATCAACTCCAAATGAATTATGAACCAGATTGGAGATTTTATTTGGGAATAAGGAAGACTGCATGCAAAATGTTGACAAAATAGAGAATGTAGAAAAGCCACCAAAAGATAAATCATCTCAGTTTGAAGAGCCTTCTACACAATTATCTGCACAAGTTTGCATTCCATTAATTGAAGATGATGTCTACTCCATTTCATATTTATTTTCTGAATTTCATGTGGAAGATATTTGACATTCATCTCAGGGGTCACATGCAGACACTTTTCCATGTGCAATGCATGCATCTCAGGAGACAAAAAGGGAGACTCGCACATCAGACTCCATTCTGATATTTTCTAAGAAAACATTGTAGAAACAAATTGGATATTTGAATTCCTCTCAGGAAAATATCCAATTTCAAAAACAAAATCATCCGAAACAGAGTCCGAAAAGTGAAGTTATGATCTTTTTAAAATCAACAAAATTTCAGCAGCTTTTTCGGAAACGGCCACACGGTTTTCAAAATTTCATCCAAACTTTATTTGGATATTCTTCATTACAAGAAGATAAAGTGGATATGTGTGGACATCAAAATGGTGCATATACTTCATCATGTCTGTGCATACATCTACATCTTCAACAAAATCTTCACGAGCACAAACTTGCACAGTTGTAAGGTCTTCTTGGAGTGAAGGACAGGGTTGCTTAGAAACTGCTTTTTATTCCT
>CBVK0102739763.1:0-10429 GCA_900067695.1 Picea abies
TATTATTGTAATAGAGCTCTGCTCAATTGGAGGTTGCCCCCTCGAAGAGGCCCGTGAACATTGCTTTCAGATTCAAAGTGTTATTTATGTATTATTCTCTTATCATTTCAGTGCTATTGTGGTGAATGTTCTAGTTATATTGTTGTTATTCTGCCATTTCTAGCATTTAATTTATGTTCTGAATACATTTTATATCTGGTATATTACAAGTGGTATCAGAGAACTTTCCTCGGAAGAAAGTGGGTTAAATTTTTTTTCAGGGTAGAGACGTATTCCGGCGTCTTTAAGCCACAGATATCTATCGTTACGCGCATAAACCCGCGTTTGAGGGATTCATACACACAGGAAATACAAGTGGTACTTAAGCACACATCTGTTGGCCACCCTTGTAACCCCTGTTGGTACCCCTTTGAGTGGTAGTGCATCAAACAAAAATTGTTTACGGATTGGCCTAGATTACTTGAATCCCTCTTTAGATAAACCGATCCGTCGCCTGACTGCTAAAGTGTCACCAAGAAAAAAACTCGGGAAGATACTCTCTAGTACCTGGGTAGGCAGGTAGTATGGCTAAGGGTACGGTCTATCCTCCTTAGTTAGTGACCTGAGATATTGGGTCGAGTACTACTGTTGGACCCCGCACGTATATCAGAGAGCTATAGCATAGGGAAAACCCTTGTTTGTAGAGCCCTCGAATACCTAACCCTTGGGGACAGAAACATAAACAAATTAAAACAAACAAGATCTCTTGTCGTGCAACTATGTTCGGGTTTCCAAGTAAATACACATTTATTTCTGGTTAATCATTTGGGCATTTCCTCTCCGCAGTATTCTTCAGACCGGAGTATAACTCCGTAGGTGTAAAAAAGAATGAGTCTGGAAAATTTTTCACCATTATTTGAGACCTATTCCATTGGATTCATCTCTTCGCCCTTATCAAATTCATCCATATCACTTTTAGGAAAAAAATTTGACCCCACCCGCTCCTTTTCAGTTCCCCCATCCTCATGGCCCATACCCATAGCCAAGACTTGGAAGCTCGCTTCAACACCTTTAAATCTGGTCTCATCGAAACCCAACAAGAAGTGAAACAACTCAGTGCTAATGTTGCAGCCATCAATAAAACCATGCAGTCCTTAATGGAGGAAATCAAGCAAGACCTCACCACCCAGCTTGAATCAGTTTTTTCGGCACTCTGCACCAAATTGCATATCTCTATAGATAACCCTTCCTCTTCTTCACCTCCACATCCTGAAGGTGGCCATTCCTTTCATTCCAATAACTTTCAGAACCATCACTTTCAACGTGACCTGCGCCTTCTGCGGGTGGATGTGACCAAATTTGATGGCTCAGACCCCACTGGTTGGGTAACCTAAATGGAACATTATTTCTCTTTATATGACATTAAATATGACTTGGAAAAACTCCGATATGGTGTTCTCCATCTAGATAAGAACGGTGGCAATGGTGGCAATGGAGAAAAACTTCTCGTCAAGGGTATATTGCTTGGACACACTTTGTGGCAGAGATTTATGAACGATTTGACACTGACACCAACCATTTAGGCTATTTGACAAAGTTGAAACAATTAGGAATAGTGGAATACTTTATAGCTTCCTTTGAGCACCTGGATTTTAGAACAGACGACATGTATGATGCCTTTTTCCGAGAGTGTTTTATCAACGGCCTCAAGGATGATATTCGGGCCCATGTCCTCATGGCTCGGCCTCAGAGTTGGGTGGAGGCTACTAAAAGAGATAAAGAAGCGCAACAGGTTGTATCCTCTCAAAACCAAAAACCCTTCTTTGTCCCTCGCCCTAAACCAGTAAATCCCACTACTCCCTCTACTCCACTAAAGATCCAAAAATTGACCAGGGCTGAAATGGTTGAACACCAACTCAAAGGCCTTTGTTATAACTGTGATGAAAAATATTTCTCGGGCCACAAGTGTAAAGAAACTCCCCTTGTGTCTGAGTCACCTGAATCCATTTCCCTCAGCCCTCCCACCCCGAAGTAGAACTGGTCATTTCCCTCAATGTTCTCAATGGCTTCTCCGCTCCCCAAACCCTCAAGCTAATCGATTACATCAAGCATCAAAAGGTCATTATTCTGGTTGATAGTGGCAACACCCATAATTTTATTCATCACCTCATTTCCCAAGAAACTCATTTCTACATCCATGCCATCAATAATTTCCAAATCATGATTGCCAATGGTGGTCCCATGAAATGTGGAGGGCGTTGTGAAAATGTGGGTCTCCAAATTGGTGACTACCACCTAAAATCCCATATGTTTGCTATCGACATGGGAGGTTGTGACATTGTGTTGGGTGCAGACTGGCTAAGGACTTTGGGTCCCATTCTCATGGATTTTAAAGACTTAACCATGCAATTCGACTAGGAGGGCCACCAATATAAGTTCCAAGGCATCACTATTGGTTCACCTAAGATCATTAGTTCCCATCGCATGGAAATGCTGATCAAGAAAGGTCATTATGGTGTTATCTCCCAACTCCATGCCATACAAGCAACAGAGACACCCTTGGTCCCGCAATACCTCCAAGACATCCTTTCTACACATCAATTGGTCTTTTCCACTCCGCAAGGACTCCCTCCTTCCCGTGGTGTTCATGATCATTCCATTCCCCTTGTACCCAGAAGCTTTCCTCTCAATATCCATCTGTATCGTCACCCCTTTTCCCAAAAAAATGAAATTGAGAAAATGGTCCAGGAACTCCTTAATGCAAGCGTTATCCTCCCTAGTACGAGCCCCTAGTCTTCTCCTATGGTCATGGTTCTAAAGAAATAAGGTTCTTGGCGAATGTGTCCTGACTTTCGTGTCCTCAACAAACTTATTGTTGAAACAAATTTTAAATTTTTTATCTTCAAGACTAAAACCTTCCTTTTTCGGGTTTTGTCTTTTCATAAAGCATAACCCTCACTATCATTTCCAAAAGCCCGGTACCGAACTCCCTACAAGATTTATTCTTTAAATAATCGAAGGAAAAAACCCGAAACTGTTTTTAAAAAATCTCGACGCGCTTTCTGTAAAGTTATTCTTAAAATCACGGTAATTTAAACCCTAAAGGAGTTGATTAATAATTTTTTAAACCTTTCAAGATTCGGGTCTACTCAAACCATGTGTTTTCCTTACATATTGAATCACGAAATCCTGATCCCCGATTTCTTGAAAGAATGAAAGTTAGTTTAATCCTGATTAATTAATTTATTAATACGAAATTTAAGGCCTAATTTAATCTTATCGTGATTTCGCAATTTCGAGAATCGGGGTTTATCGATGACATACCTCTTGTATCCATCATCCCCGAAACCCCGAAAGAATGGAAGTTAATTTTAAATCCTAATTAATTAATTCACTAATACGGAAGTTAAGGATTAACTTAATCTTATCGTGATTTCGTACTTTCGGGAATCGGGGTTCAACGATAACATACCTCTTGTCAACATGATCCCTGAAATCCCGAAACGCGAAGTCTCGACTCATAATCTGTGTGTAGATTGAATTAACTCTGTTTTAGAAGCATGATTAATGACAATCAGACTTCTTAGGTTTGTTTGTGTTTCGGTTTCCGTTGAATGAAATCTTCCGAATTTTGAATTCAAAAAGCGCCAAAATACGGCCATATTAATAAACAGATAACTGATAAATGCTGCGACACTAATGCGTATCTCATAAATATTCTTTGCATTAAATGTAATTAATTATAGGTCAGTTGCGTCAGTGTTTTCATCATAAAACCTATTTAAGGCGAATTAGAAGTCTGTGTTCCAAAACCTTTTCTTGTTCTGTCTTTCAAAGGTAATTTGCATTCGGCCAAGCTCATACGCTTCTTTTCTGTGACAGGTTTTTCATCTGACATAAAGCTATGGCGCCAAAGAAAGCATCGAAGAAGAGTGAATATACAGAGGAGATGTGTAACCCAGAAGGAGATATCATATCCGACTCTATGCCACACGCCATCGACTCAATTAAATCCTGGAGAGAAATCTATGAACTCCTGGATTATGAAATCAAAAATTCTCCTGCTGATTCCGAGAATCACCTTCGGGATATAGTAGAATTGGAGCTTCATAAGATTGCAACACGCCCTCATCTCATGGCATACAACGACATGATCAATTGGGCCTTGGAGAAGGTTTATATCCTGACAAGAAGCATTTTAAATGATCAAGCGATCGTTGTCGGCTCATTCAGGCCAGAGCATATACAAGTAATGTATAAACTCCCACCAAATCCTAAGCACATTTATAATTCCGAATTTACAACTGAGTTTCAAAGGAAGGAGTGTACTGAGGTAGACCAAACTTATCCCGATTTAATCAAAGAATGGTGGAGATGTCCATCGAAATTTAGGGACGATACCCATGGAATTTATGCCACAGCGTATTTGAACGAGTACATGGTCTATGTAGCCATTATGTTGTGTAGACTCTTTGGGAAAAAGAATCCCTGCCATTTCCCCGCAGAATGGGTACCCTTTTTAGAAGAAGCATCAGAAGGATACACTTTTAACTGGAGCAAGATTTTGTCTGATAACCTAGCTCAATTGGTTTCAAATTACAGAGTTGCAAGATCTAAAGGTCAGCCAGTGGCCTTTTACATGTCGACGTACATCATGGACGCAATCTGCTTTGTGACTTCATTTCCCCTAATGAATTGGAGTTGGAACATAACCTACCTCGAACCCATTCACGAGTATCACTATGTGCTATGGGAAGAAAATGCTAAGAATGCGTTTTACGAAATTTGTCATTTCATAGTAATTCCAATGCATAAAATGTTTTATGGCTGTGAACCCCCTTGCATTTCTTAGACAGTCTTAGAAAACCTCAAAGCAATAGCCAACTGGTTCATTGATGAAAACTTCTCTTACATTAGGGTTTATGGGTGCTCAATCCCCCCTCATGCAATTCCAAAATTTATCCCAGACAGACTGGTATTGAGGGAGGTAGCACACCAAATAGTGAAAGGCGACATCGGAATAGAGCTAAAGGAAACTCAAAATAAATCCTAGCCAATATTCCCTTTGTATATCAGGAAATTTTCATTACTAAACTTGGGCCATTCCAAGGTGGAAGCAAAAGCGCTCGAATAAATAAAACTGGTAGATATTGAGCACAGAAAGCATGACCCTTATCAACTTGTGAACAAACATTTGATGCACTGCAATATGAAAGCTTATGAACACGAAAAGTTTGTTTATGATGATATATTCAAAGAGATTAAAGCCTATGAGGAGGTATTGAATAGGGTACGAGCCTTATCACCCAACTTACAGACTGGTTTCATGTCCTTCCAAAGTCATAGGTGAAGTTGTTTGCCAAGGATTTTGACGACCCCCCCTCCAGAGCAGGAAGGTCCTCCCCTAGGTTTTGAAATAGATGCACAGGACAAAGAAAATACAAAGGGAAATATGAAGGAGATTGAAATGCCTTCACAAGAAACAGAAGTTCCTCAGACAGAGAAATCAGAGTCAATTAAAGGAAAGGAGTTGGAAACATACCCAGAAATACCTGAGGATTTTCCCAAAAAAGTAGGAGGAACAACATCAACGGAGCTTGGAAGTCCTATTACTTTTTTAACCCCATTATAGTCTACCTATGGAAACCCCCAAGAGGGAGCTCTTTGTGTTAGTGATCTCGAACCTATTTCTAGGGATGAGATTCCTTCCTCTGATTACTTTTTCAGTAAAAAGAGGAAGGCTATCCTGAAACAGGAAATGCATCCAAGAGGAAACATGATGATAAAAAAGCACAAGATTATTGTAGATGGACAAAAACTTGAAGAGGGGAAATTCACTACAGAAATAGCAAGCACAATGGGAGCCTTAGCATCGAAAAATTTATACTCTGTGGGTAATTTGAGAACTATGTTGCAGCAGAAAGATCAGATGATAGCTCAGCTACAAAGTCAATTAAAGGAGACTGAAAGAAGTATCAGTCAGGAGATAAACAAGGGTCTAGAATGATCTAGATTCAATGACATTCAAGAGATTCAAAAACTGAAAGCAAGATTAGATGAAGCAAACCTGAAGATACAATTCATTCAAGCACAGGTCCTACAGCAAGAAGAAATGAATAGGCAATTACAAAATAAGATTAATTCCATTCAAAATCAAGTGGTAGAGCTCGAAATCTTCCAAGCCCGAGTGTTGGAAATACATACAAAGATAGAAAAAGAGCAACATGGAGTTTATTCAAAATTACTTTCAGGAAACAAGTAAATCCTTGGAGAGTATTCTCCTGAAAGAGAGAGAAGTGAAAGTAGCCAGAACAACTTTTCAAAAAGTAGTGGCTCTTTCAACAAAAGAGGATGTCGAAGAGACTCAAAAGCTATCTGTTTCAGAGTAGATTAAAGGTGATATAATACTCAAGGTATGGGAGGCAAGCCTTGCAGAAAACAAGAGAATAACCAGAGAGGTTAGTGACGACTGTCAAGGAATTTTAGGCCTTTTAGAGAAAGTTTCATTGAACATTGGAAGAAAAAACTATCCAGGGTTGTTAGGAGAAATTAACATTGGTAAGCATCAGTTAAGATTCAAGGAGGATCTGAAAGAAATTCAGGTAGAGATCCCACAAATAAAGGTAATCAATGTCACTCAAATTGACAAATGGATAGTGATGCCGAAATTAAAGTTACAAACTATTAAGTTCACAAGAAAGATAATCGAAGACCCTCTGCCTGAACTACAGAGAAAGTTCTTCCTATTTGAGGCGAAAGATATTCCAGAAGCTCTCAGAGTTTTCGTGCAGTTTTTGGGAAAATGTATTCGCTGTCTTAAAATAGAAGAAGGAAGTTCATCAATGCAAACATGAACTAGTGTTTTGGATATTTTCATCATTGAAATAATAAAGCAGTTAAAATAGAAATGTAAACGGTTCAACATTGCTCATTCATGTAACCGTTAGTCTTCGGAAGTTAGTTAATCACCAATGGGAAAAAGGTTTGGTGATCATGTATAAATATAATTTCACAAGACTGAGAAAAGGATTTTTGTTTTTTGGGAGCCATTTGTATTAGAAGTTTTCCGATTTACAATGATATAGATAATGCAGAAGAGATTCTGAATTCTGTCAACTTGAAGCTATGTGTTCCTCTACTCTGTTTTCAATTTCTTTCAATATCTTTCTTTCCATGTCTTTCTAATGAATGATCCGCTATAGTTTAATTCAAAATTCTACTGTAGTTTGAATTTATTTGATTATCTAATCATTTACAGTTTTTCCTCTGTGATTGCTATCAGCAGTTTCAAGACCTGTAGGTCATTTGGATGGTTATATTTTATACTTCATTAGAAATCTCGTTTTTCTCTCCTCCTTCTATTATGATATGAGATTCTTTCATGATTAAAGCCTCATATTTTTCGGCAACATTACTGTGTTATTATTTTACCATTCTCAAATTGTTTCAAATACAAGAAACGACCTCTACTGTTATTGTGTTATTATTTTGAGTTCCAAAATTCCTTTTCTATTTCATCCCTCAAAACTAAAGAAAAAAAATCTTTAAACATTTTATAATTCAGTAAAATTTTATTCCTCATGACTGTCCCAAATAATAGACAGCCTAACATAGAACCTGGCCTTCAAGATCAAACTAGCATTGCTTTGAACTTATTTAATACTATCCTGCAAACAACAACTACCCGGGTTGAATTAGAACGCTTGTGGGCAGTTATCGAGAGAGATATCAGCATCCAAGAACAATGGGAAGATAGACAGAGACAGTTGAGAAACCAACTCTGATTTACCCTTCACATTTGATTCTTACCCCTTAATTCTCTTTATCTTTTCGGATGCCTTGACAGTATACTTTAGAGCCTTAAAGTATAAACTCAGGAACAACACTTACCATCAAAGACAAATTCCTCATTCCTATCATTGATGACCTCCTGTATGAATTGACTGGCACCCAATTCTTCACTAAGATGGATCTTTGTTCGGGCTACCACCAAATACATATGAAAGTGGCAAACATTCCCAAGACTGCCTTTAGAAATCATGAGGGCCAATATGATTTTTTGGTCATGCCCTTTAGCTTATGTAATGCCCCCTCCACCTTCCAAAGCCTCATGAATCATGTCTTCCGTCCTTTTCTCCACCATTTTTTCTTAGTTTTCTTTGATGATATCCTCATCTATAGAAAAACCTGGACAGACCATCTCACTCATGTGGATCTAGTTCTCCATCTACTCTCTCAACACCAACTTTTCCTGAAACAGGCTAAATGTGCTTTTGGCGCCTCAGAAGTAGAATACTTGGGTCATCTGGTTGGCAAGGATGGTGTCACGGTGGATCCTAAAAATATTGAAGCTATGCAAGATTGGCCTCATCCAAAGACTCTTAATATCTTGCATGGATTTATGGGCTTAACAAGGTATTATCGCAAGTTTGTTAAGAATTATGGGAAGATTGCAGCACCTCTCACTGCTCTCCTAAAAAATAACTCTTTCACTTGGACTCCAGCCGCTGCTCAAGATTTTCAAACCTTGAAGATGGTCATGTGCACCACTCCAGTCCTCGCCCTTCCCAATTTCACAAAGACCTTTGTGTTGGAATATGATGCCTCAGGGAAAGGAATTGGTGTTGTCCTTATGGAAGAGGATCGACCTTTGGCCTTTACCAGCAAGCAACTATCTGAAAGAAATATGGGCAAATCCATCTGTGAAAAGGAAATGTTGGCTATTCTGTATGCCGTTGATCTGTGGCACCCTTATCTATTGGTGAAACATTTCCAAATTAAGACAGACCATCAAAGCCTCAAGTATTTTCTGGAACAACGCATTTTCTCCCCAAAACAACAAAAATGGTGACTAAGCTCTTTGGATATGATTATGAGATAATTTAAAAGAAAGGCAAAGACAATGTGGTTGCGGATGCACTTTCCTGCAAATATGAAGATGAAGGATCCATTTTTTCTCTTTCATTCATTGTCCCAGATTGGCTCCAAGCCGTTCGCCAGGAATGGCTACAAGATCCCAAAACTTTGTAGTTGATCCAACAATTACAGTCCAATGCTCCAGCTTCCCCAGGGTACTCTTGGCTCCATGATGAACTTCGATACAAAGGCCATTTTTATTTAAGTAAACAATCAAATATTAAATCCACGGTATTTTCTGAGCTTCATGCTACACCCACAGTAGGGCACTTCGGGTTCACCAAAACCTATGATAGGGTCAAACATTCCTTTTTCTGGGATGGTATGAAACATGACATTCATAATTTTGTCACTGAATGTGATGTATGCCAATGCAACAAGGGAGAAACAATCAAATCTCTGGGCACACTACAACCGCTCCCGATTCCACCTGCTATTTGGAAGGATATCTCTATGGATTTTATTACCGGCTTACCCAAATTGGGAAATAAATCAATCATCATGGTGGTTGTTGATCTCCTTTCCAAGTATGTTCATTTCTACGCCCTTCAACACCCGTTTACAGCATCCATGGTGGCTCAAATTTTCATGGATCAGGTCTTCAAGATTCATGGCATGCCGCACTCTATTGTTTTTGATTGCGACCCAACTTTCACAAGCAATTTTTGGCAAGAACTATTCAAGATACAAGGCACCGAATTGCATCTCAGCACAACTTATCATCCCCATACTGATGGCCAAACGGAAGTTGTCAACAAGTGTTTGGAAACATATTTGAGGTGTTTTTCCTCCGAAAAGAAAAATCAGTGGGCTCAATGGTTACCCCTAGCTAAATGGTGGTACAACACTTCATACCATACAGCTACACGCATGACTCCTTTTGAAGTAGTATATGGGTAGAAGCCACCTTCAGTTCTCTCATACTTATGAGTTGCCTCGAAGGTCTAGGCGGTTGACCTAACACTTACAGCTCAAGAGGATATTCTCCATACAGTCAAAGAGAATTTGGTCATGGCACAGAATCGCATGAAGCAACAAGCAGATCAAGGTCGCTCTGAACGTCAATTTGTAGAAGGGGATCAGGTGTTTCTTCGACTGCAACCTTACAAGCAAACTTCCCTCAAGTCTGAGCATTGTCAGGAGCTAGTGCCCAAATTTTATGGTCCTTATACCATTCTCAAGCATGTGGGACAAGTAGCCGATCAGATATCTTTGCACAGCCATTCGAAGCTACATCCTATTTTTCATGTTTCATGCTTAAAGAAGGCGATTGGAACTAAGTGCCAAATTCAAACCAACCTTCCAGACTTAGCTGAAGAAGGATCCATTTGGCTACAGCCAGAAGCTGTTTTGGACCAGCGTGAGCGTCGCCTACATCAGAGAACCATCAAGGAAGTGCTAGTCCAGTGGAAAGATACAACTCCAGCAGATGCCACTTGGGAACCAGCTACCATTCTGCAACAATTTCCTCATCTCAAGCCTTGAGGACAAGGTTGTTTTTAAGGGGATAGACATGTTAGGGTCCTAACCCGCA